>WSFP011481068.1:0-16168 GCA_009831015.1 Picea engelmannii | reverse complement strand
AAAACACCTCTAATGAACTACTTGCGATTGGAAATAGTAATCCCTCACACATTCCAAAACAATAGGGAGAGTTTCATTCCAAAGGAAAATGAATTCCTAGACTACTATACCAGTTGGCCATCTCAAAACCCTCAATCATTCGACAATCCAATGAGTGAATCATCGCATCCTTCTAGGATTTCATCCGCTATTGAGCACTTGGATCACTAGCTACTTATCCACACGAGGGAAGGAAGAAATCCCCTTCCACTTGTTTGAATTAACCTGCCAACTGTTGATATTTTGTAGCTTTGGAAAGGTATTCTCACATGACCCTACGTGTTGGGCATGTGGGAATCGTCTTGGGCACCACATCACACTTTCGGTTTGGTGAAAACCCCCTTGGATTTGAGTGGGGGATTCATGGGTTTGGTGATGGGCTTTATGGGCTTGTGTTGGGGCTTCACACCCACAAGGAAAGCCTAATTTGATGTTGACTTGTGGAGGGGATTCTACGGTGACCCCTAAGGATTATATATAAAGGAGAGAGGTCATTGTGACATTTCATATTGTGGAGATCATGTAGAGTGTGCGGAGACATGATGGAGCTAGCATAAGTGAGTCTGCACTTGTGCTAGTAGGATTGGTGATCTCAGCAAAGGGAAAGTCTGCAAGGTGCCGAATCTGGCCCAAGAGAGAGAAGCGAAGAAGGTCGCATGTGTGGAGCGAATTTTTCATACCATACGCGGTTTGCAGGAGGACAAAGCGTGTATATACGTAGGTTGCAGACAGACGAATCACGTATAGAGTATACGTGATTTGAAGTGGAGCAAACAGCGTATGCTCGCGAGTTGCCAGTTGGTGAATCACGTATCTGAGTTTTTAGGCAAGTATAGATCCGTACAGGCTGACAGGTGACGTCAACAGGTCATATAGGTGGTCTATAGCAGATTCGTGTGCAAAGGAGATTCCCAGGGATATTATCGAGGTTTGTTTTTCTTATTTGTATGGTTATTGGAGAACAAGGTTGTTCTCAGTTTTGGTGCCTTTGGAGGACAAGGTTGTCCTCAGATTTTGGTGATATTGTATTGGCTGGGAGGGTTGGTTTTGCCCTTAGGATTTCTGATGATAACAAGATTACAGAACTGAAATTGTGTCACATGTGTATTGATGATTCATCTCTGATCTTTGTGTTTCCGTTGCATATGTTTTCAGTGTAAAGTTGTTCAATGATAACAACTAGGGTGTTATTGTTGGTTCACTAGGAAGCAATTTCTCAGATCTGAAAATTAGTAACATAGAGTTGCATGCGAAAATTGACATGGTATCAGAGCTTGGGATCTGAAGAGATGGGGATATCTTTGAGACACATTTTTGGATACAACACTGGAGGAGTGTTGTTCTTGTTCTTGTTCTTATTCTTGTTCTTGTTCTTGTTCTTGTTCTTGTTCTTGTTCCGGGCAAGTCACAGGTGACAACTCTGAGGGAGCTGAGGAGTTAGCTTTGAGAGAGAGCTACAGTGATGGTTGCAAGTGGCAACAAGTTAGATGGTCTCTGGTTTGAGACATGGAGCAAATTGTTTATACAAGGAATTGTAAACTATTGCAGCTCAGTGATGTGGCAGGTTGGGAGTTCTGGTGGATTGGTGGAGAGCCTAGATCACATCAGTATGTTGTGTGGCAGATTGTCAACCCTGTGGTTGGACTTCCACTGGCTTGTCATGGTGAGTTGCGATGGGTACAACTCGAGTACTTTGGCACCGACGATTGTGTGTATCATAGGTTGATGAGAAAGAGTCTTCATTAGGCCGAAGAGTTGCACATTGTCGAGGTATGACAATGTATGAGGTATTTGAACCAGGAGGATAAGGACACTTGCAGAGATGAGTTGCGGTGGTCTAGAGTGGACTAAATTGAGTGTCCAACTGCAACTTGGGATTGTTCAGAGTGAGGACACAGGTTCAGTTGCAGTGTGTGTATGCACAGAGAGTGTTTTTGGTGACGGACTTGGGTAGAAGTTCATTGGATGGTCGTGACTTGGGGAAGCGGGATGCTTGGCTTGGAGAATTACATGGTTCTTATCCAATGAGAGCCACCGGCACATGACAGGGGCACAGGATTTGTTCGTGAGTTTCGCAGTGTCTAACTCATGCATGTACGAGGAGCTTGGTAGGACGACCAGGCATGTAGTACAGGGATCTGAAGCAGTGGTATTCCAGATGGAGTCAGGGGGTGTGTTGCAAGTGCCAAATGTGCTATGGGTGCCACGAGTGTGTTCTTAGCCTCAAGGATTGAGGAGTAGGACTATGCAGTGTTGTTCTGGGATGGGCATGTGTTATTGGATGTTGAGTTAGTCTTCCCAAGTTTTGGGAACCTTTTGTGCACGAGAGATGTTGCCAAAGTTTGAGAGGATATGGATTGATTGTATCCAGGAAGAGACTCGGTTTGTGCCTAGGGAGGATACAAATAGTTTGAGTGTCATGACTATGGTCATTTTGCTTCACAGTCTCCACACCGGAGGGGAAGGGGAAGAAGGCAACAGGCATCAGCGGCAGAGGTTGATGAGGTTGCAGACAGGTTCCAGAGGGAGATCTTGTTGGTCTCTACCCTTTCAGGTACAGTCTCCAGCAGGGGGACTTAGTTGGTGGATAGCAAAGCATATTTCCATATGACATGTACTAGAGAGTTATTTCACACTTTCACAGAGACTGGCTCAGACTTGTGTGTGGAGCTTAGCATGGGAACCAAGTATGCAGTATGAGGATTTGGTACAATATCATTACAGATGGAATCAGGAGAGGTGTTGAGGGTGTCAAATATAGGTGCTAGAACTCAAGAGGAGTGTCCTCTAAGTCTCGGAGATTGAGAGGAAGGGGTACCACATATTATTTCAAGATGGAAATGTATTGTTTGTGCCCAGACGATCTAGCTTTAGATCAACGGTGGTTCTTGTAGTTAGGCCAAGGGACCAACATATGCGTGTTGTGACCAGCAGGAGTAGAGAGACAGATGAGGAGGAACAAGTGGCTCCACCAGTGGTGAGGCAAGTGGCCCCACCAATAGCACAGAGGGAGCAGGTGGCTCCATTAGTGGTGAGGCAAGTGGCCCCACCAGTAGCACAAAGGGAGCAGGTAGCTCCACGAGTGGTGAGGCAGGTGGCCCCACCAGTAGTACTAGCTTAGAGGGAGTCAGCCCTCAAGATCCAGTGGGGTGGAGCAGCCTCCCAGGACTATGCAGAGGACAATGGACAAGGAGCAAGTAGTTTCGGAGGTTGTTTAGACTTAGAGGGATTCCGACTTCAGAGGGAGTCATTGGATTCATAGGGATTCCGACTTCAGAGAGAGTCAGAAGACTCAGAGGGAATCTAACTTCAAAGGGAGTCGGGAGGCTCAGAGGGAGAGTCATTCGTTCAATGGGAACCAACCTTCAGGTCCAGATGGGAGAGAGGCATCTTCCAAGACTGTCAAGATGGTATCATGGATTGATTTGGCCAGGCAAGTTGCACAGGAGGTTCAGACGCAAGAGGCTTCTAGGAGCAGGGTGTCTTCCAAGATGGAATCATGCCAGACAATAGGATTTTCTTCAATGACCGAGGATGCATCCAGTCATGAGGATTAGAGAGCAACATTTGTTTCGGTGATAGACAGAGCAGCCAATCAAATGGATTGGAGAGCAGTTGTGGTAGAGGATCCAGTGCGGATGACAGAGCTACTTTCAAGTGATGATGGAGGATGGAGTGCCTCCCTCGTTAAGAGGGAGTGTTGATGTTTTTGTAGCATCGGGAGGCATTCCCACTTGTGGAGTGTGGTGAGAATACCTTCCTCACTAAGAAGGAGTGTTGATTTTTTGTAGCTTCGAGCAAGTATTCTCACATGACCCTAGGTGTTGGGCATGTGGGAATAGTCGTGGGCACCACATCACACTTTCGGTTTGGTGAAAACCCCCTTGGATTTGAGTGGGAGCTTCATGGGTTTGGTGATGGGCTTTGTGAGCTTGTGTTGGGGCTTCAAACCCACATGGAAAGCCTAATTTGATGTTGACTTGTGGAGGGGCTTCTATGGTGACCCCTAAGGATTGTATATAAAGGAGAGAGGTCATTGTGACATTTATATCGTGGAGATCATGTAGAGTGTGTGGAAACATGATGGAGCTAGCATAAGTGAGTCTGCACTTATGCTAGGAGGATTAGTGATCTCGGCAAAGGGAAAGTCTGCAAGGTGGCGAATCTGGCCCAAGAGAGAGAAGCGAAGAAGCTCGCGTGTGTGGAGCGAATTTTTCATACCACACGCGATTTGCAGGAGGACAAAGCACATATATACGTGGGTTGCAAACGGACAAATCAAACTTTCTACCAACACACGAACCACCAAGAGAAGAACCACTTGCCCCTAAACCGGAACCACCAATGCTAAAGTCACCTGGTCCACCACTAGAACCACAAGGCACAAGGCCACCTACTCCCAACACTGTGCCACCATCCACAGAACTACCTCCCCCCGACACCCACAACCCCAGAAGAGCCACAAGCACCAACACCACCCTACTATGAGGCCACAGAGGAGACCCACACCCCTCTACCCTAAGAAGAGGAGGTCACTCTAATACAAGTTCTTGCAGACTCCTCTAGCTTAAGTCTACGAAGAGGATAGTCACAAATCAAATGATCCTGCGTCTGGTAGGCAAAGCAAGTGTTCGACAAGTTGAGGTGCTGAACTCTCTACTACTTAACTCCATCAATAGTGAAAATGGAAATGAAGGGAGGAAGATTTTGCTTCAAGTCCACCTCCACACACAATAGTGGGTTCACATAAAAGGAATCGCATCGACCATCAAGGATGAGAACTTTCCCAAACTAGTCAGCAAAGAGATCAATAAACGAACGCATACCAATGGATCAGCATGGGAACTCTAACCAAAGTGATTAATTAACCTATCCATGATCCTCAGAGTTAAAACCCACCCTCCATGAATGTACATATGCTAAGGACTTGGCAATGTTCCAAGTCCCATACTGTAACACCTAGCGAGCTACAACATTCGAGTTAAACAATAGACAAACATATTTCCAACCCAAGCCCTGGTAGGAATTCAAGGATATACCCTTGGCCTCCCAATGCAACAAGCACCAACAGTTGAAAGCATCTTCATCTACCATGCAGTGTAGAAAGAACAGAATAACCCCATGAGTCTCCAAATGCATGAAGTATTCCTCGTTCTTAGTAAGGAAAAAGTTGAAATTCTCTGAATCCAAAGGGGGCAGGGGATTATTATGAACTAAAGGTTGAGATGGGACATTGGTCGCCTCAGCTAAGGGCTCCTCAAGAGGATACACTAAAATCTCACTAGAAGCTAGCTTTCCCTCACCCATCACTAAATCCTCTCCCATGACCTCCACGATTTTTTCTTCATTCAATTGTACAAGCCCTAGGCCCTCAATTGGTGAGGAAGCGCCATCCAAGAATAGAGGCTCATCTACTAGCATTATGCTCTCCAGATCCTACGAATCTATACTCAAACTAGGCACCAATTTACCCCCCAAGGTACTCACATTCTCTTTAATGGAGGAAGAAGAGGATCCCTTCTCAATACCTAAGAACTTAGCATTCAAAGAGCACACCACCACACACCCTCACGATTCAAAGGGATGTAATCTAAGGGAAAACGTTCCCTTAGATGGTTTCTTCGATAGTAAACATTATCAAACCCAGGGCCATGAGAACACCCACGGTCACCCAAGCAACTCCTTACAAACTCCTCATCTCCATTACCTGCATCATTAAACCCTTTACGATTACCAGATCAATCCACAAAAAAAAAACCACACCTGGGTTGTATGGTAGTCATAACTCTGCCTCGTTAACCTTACCTACGGCCCCTACACGGAACGCGTCAATATTGTGTTCTTGCAAATCCCCTCCAGCTTCCCGCCACATACTTCTCCTATCACTCTCTCATCCATCATGTTTCCAATCATCATGTGTCAAAAAATTTAGGTATCAAAGCCTTAAGGTTTGGGCTTATCAAGAACTTCGCCATTCTGGTGTGCTTTGAAATCTTCTTCCTACCCAACATCTCTGTTCAAGCTCTCTTCAAGTGATTTGGGTGATAAACAAGTAAACTATTTTTTCTGGAATAGCCCTTTACATTTTTTTTATTTTTTTGTAGTTTTTTTCTATACTTGTTTCTACAATCATGAACCCTAGTAGTGGCAGTCCATTGCATTGATTTTCAAACCATTATGTTATTAACCCACATAAACATACCATTCCATTGATTTTCAAGCCATTCTGTTGATTCAACCCACATAAACATACCATTACATTGATTCAACCTATATAAATAAACCATTATGTTGATTCAACCCACAAAATGGTCCCACACTAGCGATTTTTTTCTAAATACCCCAATCCATGCCCGTAACCCACAGATCAATATTCTTGGTCGCAAAAACCAGCCTCTTGTTTCTTGTGTCATATGGCTCTCCAGAAAACCTCTAGTGAGTCTGGAGACTCCCAAGACTCCAACCTTGCCCAACTCTCGGGCAAACAAATGCAGGAGAAGCAACGTCTCTTGCTGGAAACCCTCATTATTGAACTGTTACCCATCTGTCTGGATAAGGCTGTCCTAGGGGATAGCCTCACTGCTGTGAAGAAATTGTTGACAGATGGGCAGTATGAGTGTGAACTCTGATAAGGTTTTCTGTATATCGTCTGGAAGATGTTTATCTTCCACAGCACCTCTTGGATGAACTGATGTTTATATGCAATTGTGAAAAGGGGGGGGCTTCAATCACTGTTATGACAGCAGAGGAGAGACCTGCCATCTTCATACCTGTTTTGGCAGCCATAAAGGAGCCATCTCTAAAAGAATGAAGGCGGATTTGTATCATGACCACACTAGCCATTCTGAGTTTGTTATGATGTACATGTTCAGTGTGACCTCAGAATCTCAGTATTACATATATCATGTCGAGCTGATGCAAAGGAGACAGCGTACTCATCATTTACTGCTGCAAATGGGAGATTACAAGTGTGCTGTCATATTATCCCGTATTGATGATATGCTCTTTGTTCTCTGCCTGGTAACTGGGGTCTGAAACTAGTTGACTGAAGGCTGCTGTTCAGGGTGGATTCAATTGAGGAATTGAAATATTTGTTGATGATCTGAATATAGTCCAGAAGAGCACCCAACACACTCCATGCATTCTGCCTTGATCGTCCCAAGAGGACACAGTTATAGTAGCAAATTCTATTCTTTTCAAACCATACAGGACACCAGTACTTTCCTGGCAAATTTTTTAGGCTGTTCTCGGGAAGATTGGCAGTTAGTGTACTGATATAGAGTTGTAAACTCATCATTTTCAGACCTGCTCCTGCAGCCAGTATTCAGGGTACATTTTGTTAAGGACCAAGGTTCTCCCTGTTGAATTACAACATGTAATTGAAGAACCTTCCCACCAAGAACAACCAGAGCAACCTGAGTACCATGATCCCAGTTCCTCCAATCCTTCACTCATCCTCTTAGCTAACCATTATACTAATCTCAAGCAAGCTCTCTTTGTTCACACTTTCAAGATAGGGAAAAAATATGGACAACTCATCATGCACGGCGGTAGCCAAAAGAACATGGTTTCTCGACATTGGTCAACTCACTCCAATGCCCTACCACATCACATCCACAACCATATCACCTTAGATGGGTGAAGGAAACCAATTCACCCACCCCTGTTACACATGAGTGTTCTATCACTTTTTCCATTTGACCTTCCATTGATACATTGGATTGTGATATTACACCTTTGGATTATTGTGACATGCATCCTAGCAACCATACCAATTTGACAAAAGGGCATAGAATGATGGGTTTTCTAACACCTACAGACTTCACAAGGATGAAAAAATCTACCAAATCACATATTTTCAGGCTCGGCTAAGGTGACAAGTTGTTAACAAGTCAACCTCCACAAATTTAGAACTCTACATTCTACTATAGGGCTTATCCCCTGTCGCCTTGCCACAACTTTCACCACAAACTTTAGACTTCAACGACTTAGGCAAGAAGGTGCCACTCGAAACATCAAGTCCACATCCCACTCTTCATCTTGTTTTAACCACTACTGCAAACACTTCATCTATAAAGCAAATGACATTGCATCTTTCTCAAGAACCCATTGTTCATGGCTCCCCTCATCATACAGATATACAAGTTCGCCATACGGATCTACAAGTTATAACTTCTACACCTACTCTTCAACATCCCATGGTAAGCACAACTCTTTAGTAAGGAGGATATTTCTTCTTGCCAAACACCAACTATTGCACCAAGTCACATTGTTGAAATGATGGTAATCTTCACTTGTGGTTATTTGTTATTATGGCTAAGTGCCCTCATTATTGTATTACTAGGTTAGGGTTTAATAACCAACCTAGTCAACATTATTTTATATTATTCTAGGTGGCCAAGGCCAACCTATGCATTTATGTGGGCCCATAACACACTTATGGGGGAAGAAACCCAAACCCATAAGTTGTGTATAAATACACACCTCATAAGTCATCGGTATCATCAAGTGATTGATTATTTATCCCACAGGCACCTACATCATGTGTTTCTGATGTTTCATGGGTTCATCTTCTCCTCTTTATGTGTTTATGTTGATTTAAGGTTTGCTGGTGGGTTCCATTCAATCCTTGTTTATCGCTTGTTTTCCCTACATGGAATCGGGACATGTGCGAACCTGGTTCCTTAATCAGTCACTCTCACTTCAAGCTTGGGCTGTTTTCTATCTCCAGCATACTTATATTGGAGCATTTTCCCTCTCTAAGGAGAGTGTTGCCCTAAGGCTTAACTTCACCAATCATTGTAGGTTTTAGAGTTTCCTCTTGGCTGTATCAAAATTTACAGTGGAATATTGTGCCTAACCTACGGAATTTTAGGGTCATTTTGGGCCCACTTTATGTACTGATTTAGAAAAATTCTGTACAGTTTTGAACACCCAGCTTTAGGGATTTCTTGCCGATTTATTGCAGACCTCTATTCTGCTAATCTAGAAGATTTTTTGGCTGGTTGGAAGCACCTAGAGTCTGCTGTACTAGTTCTCTTTCCAGACCATCCTTTTCAGGGGTTGTCTTCAGCCCTCTTTCGTGGATGTTTCAGAAATTTTGTGGCTATTTATGCTGGTATTTTTTGCACCAGCACTGTTTATCAGCCTCTAATGCAAACAGTTCCAAAGTTTTAGGCGGAAAAAACTGAAGGTTTTTCAAGATTCTTTCTTTTGGGGGGCTTCTAGGGAGGTTGACCTCTTATACTTGATCCAGAGAATTGTTGGGCGGCAAAATTTTCTGGGTTATTCGGTTGATCTATGAATAATGAGACTATTGGCTAGTAGTATTTGCCCTAAGGGCTGCAAAACTAGGGTTTCTGGATCATCTTTCTTGTACAGTTTCAAACCTTTGTTGGTCCCTTCAACAAGTTTTCTTAAAGACTCTACGGATACTTCTTGTTGGACAGGATGGACGATTCTTACAATACACATATGGCAGTGTACTTTGCAGATTGGGTTGTACCAGTTCAGATGGTGATGTTCTTGGTATCAACTCCACCTTATTTGGAGACACTCTCCATATTTAGGGGTTGGTACTTTTATATCGGAGATCGCAATTGGTGATATGAGGCCTACTCCCCAGAGATTGCCAGTGATTCATAATGACTCTAACAAGGCTATGGCCGTTTGTTTGCGAAGGGTCACACTCATCTCAACTCGTTTGATGCCATTTCCACTCACAGATCCACAAGATCTATCCCACTTTATTCTCTTGATGACTCTACACATGATTCTTGGCTTCTTTTAGTGAATCAGTTTTTTTGTGTGGATCTTGGTCTTCCACACTAATATTTGCCCTTATGGGACATACTATAGGCAGCACATTTCAAAAAATCACATCATGGGTTTTGTGCTCCTCCATTATGATCTTAATCTCTCATAGGTGCACTATCATTAGCAACGTCGATCTCATTGATAAATTGTGCTCCTATTTTCTTCTTCAGCCAAACAACATACTTTGGGGGCTTTTTCTTTCAAACTTCAACTAGAGGCCACCATTGCCACATTATGGGACCATGTTGGTATTGGTACCATGCTGCTTTGGGGAGGTTCTACCTTTAAATGGGCCACGTTTAGCATTAAGAAGGCAAGATGTGATCTAATGCTTACTCTTCTTAGTCTCCAATCCATCTTCAAGGAGGATTTTGTGCATAGGATCGACTCTGTGTTGAGATGGGTATTTACTATTCATTAACCCTGTCACTTTTTCTGGCTACGATCAACCATGTTTTCAAGTTGGTTATACACACACCAACCCTCACTTATATTTCAACTGCCTTCACTCCTAGTTGTATTTGAGTTGGGTACTTAGACATCCACTCTCTTTTGATCACGACCACTCTTTGTGTGGAGCTAGGTATTTATAAACCCAGTCCCATCTTGTATTTGAGTTTCCTTCTAAGCTATGCTCTCTCAAGTCTCAAGTGCATTAGTGTTGGGTATCCACACACACACACACCTTTGTTGTATTTGTAATGTCCCCATTTTTGGGTTCCCTTGCTCTGCAGTTGGAGATGACTTTATGGGTTTATGTCAACCTGATCAGAGGGGTAATTTGATGTTACCGGTGAACTCAAATGGTTTAGAGGAGTTATATGATGCTTTTAGAGGTCCGTTTATCATCTTTCATCATCGGGATCACTCTTGTGCAATCAGATTTCAATTCCGATGCATTTCAACCATTCTCGTAATTTGGGAGTAACATTGAGCATTATTTAATAGATTTCACTAAGGTTGTCATTTTAATAAATTATCTAAAAGGGGCACCTTGGTGTAATAGTTCATTGGAACCGAGATGAAAAGCTCTAAATGTTGAGAGGATGAAAAGTGACTTCCAATGCCCAGGAAATGTTTTAAAATAAGATAATCCACTTTTTGGAGTAAAAAGGTTTAATAAATTAAAAGTGATTTTGGGGGAAATATTGAAGAAAGAATTATAAAGTCACTTTTTAATTAAATATTAGAGATAAAAAGGAAAAAGGATATAAAAGTACAATGAGAGCTCATTCTCTCATTATGCATGATCATTTATCAAATTTGGATTTTGGAGAGCTCTTGTACCTTTTGGGGCTTTAGGGCCAGATGGCAGAAACCCTTGAGTAGATTGGTTTCGGTGGTGAAACTATCCACCCTAGTTGATCAGTTGTTGTTATAACCCTAATTTGCACCATACATGCTTACCTGGCATCAGGCCATCTCAGATTCCTTTTTTGCCAAAACACTATTGAACAACTCTTCTAAAAACTCCATTTTTAAAAGTCCACGCTAGTTGGCCCACTACAGCCCGCGTGGACCTTCAAAAGCATGGAAAAAGGAAAGTTTCCGACGAAACACACAGCTTTGGGTGAATTCACTGAATCTTCTGGCCATGCATGGCAGAGGGTTCGCCCAAATACCTAGCTTCTTCTAGCCTATAAAAGAAGGGCTAGGGGTCCCATTTGGAAGAGGAGAAAAAGAGTAAAGAAACTCTGCCCAATTGCATATTCCCATTGTCCCAACCCTTTAGTCATCCTTGTGCAAGAAGAGATACAAAGCAAAGAAGTTGGAGGACATTTAAAGAGGAACCCAGGATCAAGATTCGCGGAGCAGTGGCCGGTCTCGACATTGTAAGTTGATTCATTAAAGTTAATAATAAAGAAATGTTTTTCTCATCCCACTATATGAGTTCTTCATAGTTCAGTAAATATATGTTTGAATCTCTAACCCATTAGTCTGTAGGTAAAATGCATGTGTAGTGTGTTGCTTGTTTTGTACGCAAGTCAGCCTTGGGAGGAGAGCTGCCAACAAGCGGTCAAGCGTGAAGAAGGATCGACATCAACCATCCGGAACAAGGTATGTTGGTCTAACTATATATTCACTGAAAAGAAATGGGGATTAGGTCTGGGGACGAAGGTAGAAAGTAGGTTTCTTTTGGTCATATCTGTATGCATAATATAACCCTATTTGCTAGTCCATAGGGGGATTTCCCACCACAACAGTTGCAGAGATCATCTAGATCTTTCACAGGTATCTATCATTGAAGAAGATAGATTCATCATTTTGCAAGTTGTGGGCATTTCATATTGTTGAGGGTTTGTGGAGAACTTGAGAGCAGATCTGGCTGCCATTCATCATCTTTCATCTTATCTAAAGAACAATACCATTGTGCAGCTCATGTGGCTCTTTGGAAGATTGCCATATACTTAACAGAAAATTGTGGGAAGTTTTAGAGAGAGGCAGCACCATTCTTCGCAGATTGTGGGGGTTTAAGAGGAGCTTTACCACTTGTATGCTGTGTGTGGGTTCTAGGAAAGGAATCGTACCAGCTTCCAGCAGATCGTGGAATCTTCAAAAGGGACCATTCTCATTGTTTGCAGGTCGTGTGGGTTTGAAGAGGATCCGTGCCATCCAGGAGGAGATTGTGAGTTTGGTGTGGGCATCAAAGAGGAGCTGTTATAACAGTTTGTGGGGACATCTTCAGGACAGAGTTAGCAACCATCTCTCACAGCCATACTCAGCAGGGAATCAGCCAGTCTACAGCAGACCGTGGTGTTCTCAATAGGGCTGCTACAGCATTTATATTGCTGTCCAAAAGTGTTACCTACAGCACCAAAGAAGCTGAAAATAACTAAAGACATCTACAGGAACAGGGCTGTAACATTCCAGCAGCGTGTGGCATCAACAAAAGGGACCGTCACTATAATTACAGCAGCAAGTATCCAAGATAACCTACAGGTGAGAGAAATGATAAATGTCCCAGATTATAATCGTTGAGTTCTTGTGTTGTAATGACAGTTTGAAGAGTTATCGGGTCAGGTTGTCCTTGCTGATTTATTTTGTTAATATTGTGCGAATGAGGAGGTTATCATTATATCAATTTAATAGCTGCTATCTTGGTATTAATACAATAAAACCCTTATTTGTGCCCAATCTATTGTGAACCATTGTTAAACTGTTTGCAACCATGATGGGTTTGTTGTCAACTGTTTGACAAAAGTCCTGAACCAAACAAACACATACATAACAGCAAAAGGGATCTTAAAAACAAAGCCATATCAGCAGTGAGGTCTAACTGTATGATAAAAGTCCTGAACTAGAAGTAAACATGAAATATATAATATATATATATATCAGCAGTCCAAGAGGGGAAATTGCAGCGGTGTCAGAGCATGTTGTGAAAGTGTTTGACGAAATTTCTAAACCAAGTAAACACCAAAATACACCAACAGTCCATAGGGGATATTACAGTATTTGAGCTCTCTAAGTCGTGTTCAAGCTCTCAAATTATATTCGAGCTTTCTTCTCAGCGATGCTGTTTGAGGTGTATTTGTGTTAGGTATTCACACACCCACTCCCTTGTCATTTTTGAGCATTCTTAGTTGTGTTCGAACTCTTTCATACATATGGAGTTGGGTCTTCCTACTCCAATTTCAGCTATGCTTGATCCTATTAGAGTTGGGTACTCGCATCTCTGCTCTCATAGGATGTTCCTTCCAACACTTCTTCAGATGGGCAGATCAGCAACAATATTCTTCCAATAGATGTGCAGTATGGTTGGGATGTGTCTTCCAGCCCTCCTCCATTGGATGAGCAAGTTAGTGACAATATTTTCCAACAGATGAGCAATTCAGTAGCAGTTGTCTTTCCGCATACAAGCAGTTCAATGATCACTTTCCTTCAGGGGATGAGCAACTAAGAGTCAATCCCTATACAGGATGTTTCTTCCAGCACTTCTTTATCAGATGGGAATTTTAGTGTAGTAGCCTCCCAAATGATGGTATTTTGGTGGCAGCATTCTTCCAACAGATTATTGGGACCACTTTTGTATTGAGTTGGGTCAAAACAAGGCCACTTTCTTCTTCCAACTACCGCTAACTCTTCATTGAATTGGGTATGCCCAATCATTTTTATACCATCTCTCTCTTGTATCTATGCCTCTTTATAGCACTTCTTCATCAGATGGACATATCAGGATTGTAGACAAAATTTTCCAACAGATGAGCAATTCAGTAGCAGTTGTCTTTCTGCATACAAGCAGTTCAATGATCACTTTCCTTCAGGGGATGAGCAACTTAGAGTGGATCCCTATACAGGATGTTTCTTCCAGCACTTCTTTATCAGATGGGAATTTTAGTGTAGTAGTCTCCCAAATGATGAGTATTTTGGTGGCAGCATTCTTCCAACAGATTATTGGGACCACTTTTGTATTGAGTTGGATCAAAACAAGCCCACTCTCTTCTTCCAACTACGACTAACTCTTCATTGAGTTGGGTATGCCCACTCATTTTTATACCATCTCTCTCTTGTATCTATGCCTCTTTATAGCACTTCTTCATCAAATGGACATATCAGAATCATATTCCCCCTGTTATCCCCTCTTTTTAGGGATAACTAGGAGATCATGTCTCAAGGCCCACAGGTCCTAGACATGGAGTACCGAGAGCAGGATTGACCTGAGCATGGCCCTGGAGGGCCCATCCTTTTCTTCTTCCTTCAGCTTTGTCTTGTCAGCAGCAGCAGCATCCATCACCATCGGCTTGAGCTTGTATCAAAAGAGGTTCTTGCTCCATGAGGTGATTGGTCCAGGTATCATGGTATGTGTCACTTTTGATCATTAAAACCTTTAAATATATGCATCTTGTTCCTTTTATCTCTAACAATTGTTTGGATCTTACATTTGCCTGCTTGACCATGCTTGGGGGAATTGACAGGGAGCCCTAGCAAGCCCGTGCCTGTAGGTTTTGGTTTACCACTGGGGAATTTCTGAAAAGCCATCGTCCGCTCCCATCATAACACCACTGTTTCATCTTATCTCCCGCTCATTTATCCCATTCCTCTTGTCCGGGCATTGGGTTGACCTATTTGCAGAGTTGCATCTTATCTCGTGGGAAGAAGGGCCTAAAGGCCCAGAAGGTAAAAGCAGCTGGTAAAAGACAAAAGCCTAGAAATGAAACCTCGAGATGCTTCGCCCAGGGATCCCCGAGAAGGCAGTAAAAAGCCTCTTGGCAAGAAACAAGAGGGACCCGGAAAATAACAAAACAAGACCTAGTCAGAAGATAGGGGGTCTCATCACGAGCCAACCTATTAGGTCCATGGGTACCTAGCAGTATGACATTGCCACCATCTGGTTACCACGCAAGGGCAGTGACCTTTGGTTGCATGACCAAGGGAAAGGGGGTCTCATCACAAGCCAGCCTTCTCATCTCTGTGATAGTACTTGTGGGTAACGTTGTCAGCTCTGGTCACCATGCCAAGGCAGTGTCCCCTGGTTAGTTCTTGAATGAAAAGAAAAAGAAGAAGAAAAGCAAAGGAATAAAGCAAGAAAAAGAACAAAGGCAAGAATGGGCTTGGAAAAAATGCATCCATGACAGGTACAGCTCGCCTTCTACAAAGGCACCCACAGGTAACACTTATGCACCCTTGGCCCTCACTACACCTCATGTTTGGACATCCCCTAGCCACATCACCTCACTTACATAGCTTGGATGAGATCTTCCTGGAAACTTTCCTTTTCTTGTGGACACTAGCCCAATAGGACACCTTCTCCTTTTCTCCAATCTTGTATTGCAGGTTTTTGTAATGTCTTTGAGCTATTGACTGACGTACTAGGGTTTTATGCATATGTTTAATAATATTGATGATGAGATGTGATTGACATTGCTATGATCCTTGTGACTGATGAGCCCATGGAGGGCGTAGCTTTTGATGTGCAGGAACATGCCCGACGGACACGTACCATTTGGACCGGTACACATGGGGAGATGACCAGTTCAGACCTCCATGGGACCAATGTTTTAAAAACCGAAACCGGTACCGGAACCGGTCGAGGGTCCAACCGGAACCGGTAATAAACCGGTCGAACCGGTTTCAATGAACCGGTTTTTTTAAAAAATACATAAAATATTTAAATTTTAATGAAAAAATATATTTTTAAGATTTTAAATCATGTTTCCAAAGCATTAGAAACAATTAGAGACAAAATATCCAAAGTATGCTCATGAATATATCAAAATGGCACCAAGTGCAATACATATCTAGAGATCCGAAAGATTTTAAATCATGTTTCAACTTTCCAAAGCATTAAAGACAATTAGAGACAAAATATCCA
>WSFP011481065.1:0-16169 GCA_009831015.1 Picea engelmannii | reverse complement strand
GTTTAATAAAGCTATATTATGTTCTTTTTTGTTGAATTTTCATAAGAGATGATATTATATGTGAATGAATATTTTATTACAATGATGAGTGTTCTATATATAAAGAACATATGATGACCATGGTGACCATCCATGAAGAGATGTGTCTCTTTGGTAATAAATATATGTATACTTTATATTATAAATATATCATTACTTAATAATATTGTTTAATAATTATTAATCATTAATCTAGTAGAATGTATTTCCGATGTTGCCCAAACATCAACACTCCCTCTCAGTGAGGGAGACATTCTACATTATGCCAAGATTACCTCTGAAGATTACTTGTGGGTAGTTCTCAAATAGCTTCAACATGTCACCATGACATCCATTACCTCGCAATGCATTTGTACCTCGTCATGTGCACCCTTGTGACTTCACAACCAATGCATCCAAGGCCTGTGGGTAGTTCTCAAATAATTACATGTCCCCAGGATATCCACTACCTTGCAATGCATCGGTACCTAATCATGTGCACCCTCAGTCTCAGTGCCAACCCTTTTTCATGCTAGATGGGATCCACCTGTCTTAGTGCCAACCCTTTTTCATGCTGGATGAGATCAACCTATCTCAGTGCCAGCCCTTTTTCATGCTAGATGAGAATACTCAATGCCAACCCTTTTTCATGCTGGATGAGTTCCACCTGTCTCAGTGCCAACCCTTTTTCATGCAGGATGAGAACACTCAGTGCCAACCCTTTTTCATGTTGGATGAGTTCCGCCTGTTTTAGTGCCAACCCTTTTTCATGTTGGATGAGAACACTCAGTGCCAGCCTTTTTTCATGTTGGATGAGTTCCACCTGTCTCAGTGCCAACCCATTTTCATGCTGGATGAGAACACTCAGTGCTAGCCCTTTTTCATGATAGATGAGTTCCACATGTCTTAGTGCCATCCCTTTTTCACGATGGATGAGAACACTCCCTTTGAAGAGAGACCACGCCAAGCTTGTCCCTAAAGTACTCAAACTTCATCCTTGACAACTGCTTGGTAAACACATTCGCAACTTAATCCTCTGTAATCACGAAACTGGAGCCTCACTACTCCCTTTTGCGCGATATCCCTGATATAGTAATATTTGATCTCGATCTGCTTTGACCTGTCATAGACCACATGATTCTTTGCCAACTTCATGCAACTCTGGTTGTCACACCAAATGCAGGTCGCCTCCAGTTCGAGACCAAATAACCCAGACAACAGTTCTCGAAGCCACACTGCTACTGCACATGCTATCAAATACTCAACTTCAGTCGTTCTGAGTGCCACGCATCACTGCTTCTTGCATCCAAGGGAGCCTCTTACTCTTTACTATAGTACCCAACTCCCTCTGGAACTGACCGTCCAACTCCCTCTCGAGCACAGAATATCAACTGAATCTTCAATCTATTGATTTCATCACTTGTTCTCCAGAACAATTCTCGTCATCCTCTTCTTGTAGGTCTTACTTATAAGTCAAATTCAGTCCAATAGTCTGCAATTTTCGAAACCACATTGCTTCATGACTTACTGGACATGTTGCCACATACTCTACCTCAGCCATACTGAGTTCTACACACAATTGCTTCTTGCTGCTCCATGAAACCATACTGGAGCCTAGACTGAAGAAATATGTCGAAGTACTCTTTCGATCAGGAATACTGTCGGCTCAAGCTGAATCTGAATATCCATATAACCCGAACTCATGGTTTGTCACATATCTTAGACCATAATCCAATATACCCTTAAGGTACCTCATCACATGTTTTACTGCAACCAAATGAACCTACCTGGGCTCCTCCATATATTGACTCGGGTTGTTCACAACAAAACATATATCTGGTCTTGTGTTCATCAAGTTCATCAACGAACCCACCATCTCCTTGTATAAAGTAACATCCACAGTCTTTGAAGTTGTATCCTGCAACAACTTTAGATTTGATACCATAGGTGTAGCCATTGCCTTGCAATCCAACAGCCCAAACCTCTTCAAGATTTCTACTATATACTTCCCTTGATTCACAAAGATTTCATCTTGTCTCTGCCATACCTCGGGACCCAAAAAGTAATGCATCATCCCAAGATATTTCATCTCAAACTCATCAACCAATTTTTCTCTTACACTCCGAGATGAGTTTTTCCACACCTGTTAGAAATAGGTCATCCATATACAACAATAGTATTACCAGACCATCATCCACAACCTTAAAGTAATGGTTAGGATCTGCACTACTCTTTGTAAATCCTAAGCTCGTCAGAAAATTGTCGATCCTGCCATACCATGCTTTGGTGCCTGCTTTAATCCATATAAATCCTTCTTCAATCTACACATTGAGTGTCCTGCAGTTGTCATGTACTCAACAGAGTGTTCTGTGACTACAAGGACCATTCTTCCCGATCAGGTTGCCCTTTGTGCTACAGGAAGAATTTTAGTCCTTTCGGATGTTGAAAGCCACACACTTTGAGTCTTATGTCCTTAGAAGACTATGTCAGGGCCATTCTCCATTGGTCAAATTACCATGACCAATCCTGGGAGAATGGAGGCTCGATGCTGAAACATTAACAATTAAGAATAACTTCTGAAATTACATAAAATATCAACACTCCCTCTTAATGAGGAAGGTATTATATCTGACACAGACTCTAACATTGTCACCATCCACACAAGCTCATGATCATTGACTGTCGGACACACGAATCTATACGTCACAGGAAATTCATAGTGACTTTACAGCATGCATCCAAGGCCAGTGGGTAGCTCTCTAATAGGTACAACATGTCATCATGAGACTATACACTTTCCTTCAAAAAACATGAATATCTTATTCATGACATCCAATACACTACGATAACATTTGTACCTCCTCTCTTTAGCATGCATCCAGGGTCGGTGGGTAGCTCTCCAATAGCTACAACATGTCATCATGACATCCACTACGCTGCAATAACATTTGAAGCCATTAATCCCTCTGAGGCTATATAGTCTTCAGAGTCATATACTACCTCTGCATGTGTTGACTTCCTCTTCTTCTTCATTACATGAATGTGTACAACTCTATGTCTAGATAGTCTTGCTTCATGTTGCTTCCTGCGACTATCATTATGGCTCCTTCTCAAAGCTATTACTTGTGGCTTGCCTGAAACAAGAAACAAGAACAACAAAAAACATCTCATAGAGGAGATCAATTTATCTTGTGCACAAATACATATAGTGACCCTCAAAATGATACGTCTTCTACTATGACCAACACACATCCATCATACACTTGATGCCATACGTCTAACCATGTTGATTTTCTAGTGTTAAATTAGACAAGCACAATTTTCCTCAAGTGGTAATTACTTCCAACGATATTACTTTAGTAAACTCTAGAACATCACTAAGTAATTAAATTTCAACTACTTAGAAACTTCGGTCTCTTCCTTAGATCACTTCCCACATGTGAGAGATAAACAAATATGTGTGTCTATTGTTGTGTCTTTTAATAGTAATATTAAATTGATCCAAAGAGCCATATCTCTTTGAAAATTAAATTTCATTTTATTTCTTATAAATAGTTGGAGAATACCTCTCGTAACAAACCCAAAGATTAATTTGGTTATAATCCATCCACATATTATTTGACTTTGTTAAATTGTTCCTCCATAATTCATGAGGGGCATAAATATAGGTAGAAGTAAATATGCAGTACATTCCTCATATTTAGGTAATTAGACATTTTTACTAGAAATTACCGCCCACCATAATTTATAAAGTGAATTCAAAGTGATGGGTTGAATGTGTTTGAAGATGTTTCATATATCTATTTAGTGTGCTATTTGATTAAGGTTTAAAAAATTATTATATATGTAAGTGATTCAAATCAATATGATTAGGGATATCAAATTAAACTAATTATTTAAGAAATATATTAATTTAGTGTGTTATTTGATTAAGGTTTAAAAAGTTATTATATATGTAAGTGATTCAAATCAATATGATTTGGCGATATCAAATTAAACTAATTATTTAAGAAATACAAGTTTTTCTCCTGGATGGGGTGCAAGATGGGGTGGCGTAGACCAGACACGTGGCTGACAAACCCAACCCATCGCCATGCACATGAAGATAAGGGGTTGTAGGCTTGCGAGGTGTCTTGTCGTGAGCTAGCATGGAATGAAGTAGTAGGGTGGTGGGGGTACGACGGAGTCTAGCCTGGTCAGTCCCATGAATGCGATGTGGTTCGGGTGTGAGGTGAGGTACATGGTAGAGGAGCGAGGGTTTTATGGCATAATCAGGGGATTTAATTACTCCTAAGCAAACTGAAGCAAGGGGGGCTCATCATTCAAAGAGGTGATGGATAGAGATGGAGCTGGGCATGATGGACATAGTTTGGGTCTTTATGAACAAGCTTGTCAAGTGAGGAAATCAAAGCGACAATGATTTCCATAAGCACTGGAGAAATTGTGATGGAAGCTTGAAGAAGGAGCTTCAACAAGACTTAAGGGTGTGGTGCTCATAATGGGTGGTGTTTTATCTGTCTCTTAATCTGTCCTGTCAGGGCGGAGGAGACTTCCCTAGGTGGAGAATTGACAATCATTGTGGTTGAGAGTGTTAGCAGCCATGGCTAAGGGTTCAGGGAAGGGACAAAGGAGCTTGAAGAAAGGTGGGCACGAGGGGGATCATTTGGCCTGTTCCTCGTAGTCGCAGAAGGTGGGAACCAAGGTAGAGTATGAGGTGGCCCTTGCTTAGTGCTAGTTCGAGGATAAAGTCTCAGACAATGTCAAGGAGGTTTTCGAGGAGGTAGAGGTGATGGTGATGGTTAAGAGGGAGCATACCTCTGACACCCAGATATTGGAGGAGGCCCCGGGAGTGGGTTGAGGACCACATACACTCACAAACCATAGATACAAAGTACTTTCGGTTGGTTGAAACGTATTGGTTTGTGAAAACTCTGATGCACAATGTAACACACCCGACCCCTAAGTACTCTTTTAAGGGATGGTGCATCATAATTTCTCTTTCCTTAAACATCTCAAATCCCATTTTCGGGATCTCCGTCCTCTTCTACTCGCCACGAGCTTTCCAACGACTGCTTCCATGCTCAAATCCAAGCTCTGGATTGCAAGTTATGGCCTTTCAAGGTTCTTTGGGTGTTATTGGTCAAGGGACATGTGACGCCCACGTGGGTTTGTCTCATTCGTACTATCCCAAGGTCCTCTGAAGTCCTGGAGCTCCCTAGCGTTCCTACATCTATGGTGGAAATCCATCCACCGTTAAATCCACCGACGAGACTTCGTCCTCATTTACGCCCCTTTTTCTTTCTACGTGTATATCCTTTGGAGTCCCGAAATCCCAAACTCCTCAAGGATCACAAAATCTTTCCACGTGGCTCTGGCCTTCAGCCCTTTCGACGTTTATAAGATACTACACCCAAAACCTCCGAAGTCCCGAAGACCCAGACTCCTGAAGGGTTCACCCTCACACGTGATGGCATATTAAAGGTAGAGGCCAGGACAGGTGGGTCCCGAGTACTCTACTCGCTAATAGTTCAAGCGAATATGTGTCAGGGGGATGAAATGCGACAAGGCATAGATGACACATGGCCCCAGCAACAGGTGACACGTGTCACGTTCTAATGGGCACATAGGGTCTGCGAAAAGCACGAATCAAGGTGACACATGGCACGTTGAACATGGGTCCACATCACCTTGGATGACATCAGCATGCCTCATCACTCCGAACTGACAACCTTCTGACGCCCTTAGGTCTCACGGTCGAGATGTGTCCACATAGATCCATAGATCCACGACCTCCATTACTTTGCAACTTCGGCGTTCGGGGGATCCGCTGTGTAACTTCCTCTTTGTTCCCAGAGTGGCCATCACTGGGATGACCGATGTCTAGATCCAACGGCCAAGTAGTATCCCGAAGCACCCTCATATCGACAGTTCATGTTACTTCACGAGCTCGACGTTTGGGGGTTCAATCCGCTTGTCACTCCCTTTCTTCCGGAGTGGTCAATGTCGGACTGACCGCAACATAGATCCAACGGCCAGGAAAGATCCTGAGACATCCTCTGATATATGACTCTCGTCGCTTCGTGAGTTCGGCATTCGGGGGTTCTGGTGCTATGACACCTCTGTTCTACCGAAGCGGTCAATGCCAAAATGACCACGACATAGATCCAATGGACATGGAGGCTCTCAAATACCCTCAGAGCTGCAGCTCGCATTACTTTGCAACCGGTAAGTGGGACAAGGCTTAATGATGGGATAGATCCTACGATCACGGTTAAGGAAACCGCCAGATGTCAGTCAACCTCACTGGTAACCATAACAACAAGTTGCCTCCGGTTGATTTTGAAGGTTGTAAGGTCATAGCATCTCGGAGCTCTGAACTCCTGGAGTTTCGAAGCCAAAATAACTTAGCTCCTTTCGGACGTAGCGAAGGGTTCCAAGGTCCCGATCATATGGAACTTTATCAAGCTCCAACAGCTACACTCATAGTTCTTAGCCAAGAATTGGTTAAGGCCGCGGGCATGAGCCCGTGGTCTCTTGGTCCACTGGTTTGAAGGACACGCCTTCGATTCACAAACTTAAGTTCTAAAACAAGACAAAGTATTATTCGATCTGTACAGGAACCGTGAACTCGTTCCTAAGTTCATTTGAAGACCCATGTCTATTAGTCCTCCTACTGCTAAGCGGAGACAACCAGAAACATTCAAAAATAGGGCTTCACAGAATAACCATAAGCATTTCTATAATTAATCATAAAATGTAAAGTTTAATCATAGACATAAACATTGAACCATCATTTCAATTCTAGTACAAAGAAGATAAGAATACTTATAAAGAAACCAGATTCGTGAAGCAACTGCCGACAGGGGTGCCTGTTTCCACCCAACCGTAGGCACAACCACTCCTGAACGGATTTACCACTGGCCACCCCCTAGCTAGACCATGATGCTTTGAGAGAGACTCTTCATTCTTGTTTAGCAACATTCAGGGTCGAATGTTACTCTCCTCTTCCCATAGGAACTTGGCAATTGTTTTTCTTTTCACCAAGCAAGGGGGCCTACAATGAGTGCTTCCTCAGTCACTCATCTTCCTACAACCCCATTTATCAGCTTGGACCGAAAATGATACCAATAACTTCTTTCACACAGAGCAAGCTTGTTGTTAAGTTCTCCTCATAACCAGAGAGTTTCACGCGCTCTCCTCCTTCAGGATGAATGGTCTCTCAACTCATCTCCTTTTGTTATCCTCTCTACCCACCAACTTCCTTATTTTCTTGCCTTCCTCCATAAGGTTGCATGGGTCTGAATCCTCAGTTCGTGGTTAGGTCAGGAAGTCTTTCAGATGGGTACTCTGCCCCATCTCCCCATTAACTCTTGAGGAGGGCTTCCCAACTACCAGCTTGGCTGGTAATTTATTTTTGGGTCAGAGAACTATTCTGGGTATGAATGATTTAAATCCAGTAAGGTACTGGTCTAGTGCGGGTCATCTCAACCATTGTTAGTTCCCCATCTCTCTCATAACATCATGATCTATCTTGGCAATCCCCCTCAACAATTATGCAACACTATCCATTTTTAATTAATAACAAAAATACATACATTACCTTTTATAACAAAAAAGTTCAACAGTTCCAACATCCACACATATTCATTATGCCCATAATCGTTTGGCAAGTTATAGTTATATTTACAAGCTAGGGGAAACAGGAGTGTTACACACATGCACTAGTAAATGTGAAAGCAGGGTAGCAAGACATCATCCACTCCCTCCTCATCTTTGAATGGAAGTTCGAGGTTGGATGTGAGGTGATCTTTGGGGTTAAAATTACAGTAAAAAAAGCTCCAGAGGAAGAGGGAAAAGGAAAATGGGAGATGGGGTCAAATATCACCACTGGAACTAAGGAAAACCTGATTTAGGTTGACATAGATGTTCAACGAATGAAGCAGGCCTGTGAGGATTTCGAGGACATCAACCTGATCCTGTAAGTGGTCATGGAGGAAACTCCCCATCCTCCAAGCACTAGTTGATTGGTGTGATCTTTCTGTAGTCTTTTTATTAGTCCTATAGATAGATATACTTTAGTTGTTCAGTTAATAACCTATGTTAGTATGAGATAGAATAACATCTTTGAGACTGTTGATATTATGGTATATACGAGAGGTATTAACCTCTACATGTAACCTTTGACGAGACTATAATATTCCGGGAAGCAAGAGAAACCCTAAACAAATATGTAGAAACCTAGAAGACATGTCAACTCAATAAAAGAATTAATATTTAAGTGTTAACCTATAAAACAAGAAGTCGGCTTTGACAGGTGACAAAGAGCACTATAAATAAGAGGGCGCTAGAGCTCATTTGTCACTCTTACTCTCACAACTGCATAAGACTAGTGGTGCACAAGTTTGGAGAGGGAGTGCAACTGCAACTGGGATTTTGGCTTTTAGTTGGACATTCTCTTGGTTATGGTTTGGACTTTCTACTTGGTCTTTGATTATTCTTTCTTGGTGCACTAGCCTTGGAGAAAGGTACACTACCTTGGTTGGCTATTTTTTTTGTTCCAGAATTATTATGTCTGTCAAGGTTAAGGTGCTCGTGGGTGGCATTTGTGCCTATGGTTGGGTGACAATATTGTTATATTGTCTATGGAAAAATGAGCACATCTCTTTATTTATAACAGGTTATGGGCCCACACTATCTTCAGACACTCTAACCACTGGAAGATAGATTGAGAAGTTATTTGTTAAGCTCGTTATAGCACTAGTTACAACTGTAGCTAGGTTTTCTGATTATGCAGCTGCAACAAACCCTAACCCTTGTGTTCAGGCACTTATGATGAAACGCTTGACCTATTTCCTTGAAATCCTAGTATGCCATAGCCTAGTGCACCTCTTGCTATTCTCAACTAGCAAAAACGTCAAGTTTAAATCTTTGGTCAAAGTCAAATATTGATTGGTCAAAGTCAAAGTCAAAGGTTGAGTTCCGACCAAATTGATTTTTGGTCAAAGTTAATATTTTAGACTTTCTAGGTTATTCTAATCATTAAATCTTTTGATTTAGTTTCTAATCTCTTCTTGTCAAGATGGTATCTAGTTTTAGATTGGAAGGCAAGTTGGATGATGCTACAAGGTTTCAAAGGTATGCACTTGTATATGCTATCTAAGTTATATCGTCTAGCAAAACATGAGTGTGTTTGCAGGGAAAGTACTAGAGATCTTGTCCAAGCTGTAATTTTGGATTTAGTGCATTCAGAGGAACAAGCGCACCCTCTATAGCAGTTGAGGCTTCAGGTTCCAAGTCTAATTAAATTGTTAAGCTTCAAATTGATGTATATCAAGCGTGATAGTTTCTACATTACAAATTGTGAAAGCATTCTTTGAAAGATTCTATTATTTCTACGTGCAATGAATACTCGACTGCATATGAATATTATTGATATAGATGCTTATTGTACTTGTTCACAAGTTGAACTAACATCTCCTCTAGATAGATATTTCTTGTTTGCTCTTGTTGTTCTTGTTCCGAGCAGGTACCCTTGTGAAATATGTTTGATGAACAATCCTTGTGGAAGCTATTATAGAATAATTTTGTAAGGATGACACAACTTCCAAATGGGCATCAATCAGAACAGATAGAAACAAAGTTAAAGATACTCATAGGAAGTCATAAATCAAAAGGAAACCAGAACATGCTTGTGACACTTTGTAGAAAGAAAAAAGAGATGCAACAGACGAAAGCATGGACACTCTCAGATGGAGGGAGATGATCACAAAATTCCAAAACAAGAGCATGCATATTGCTCATTTGATGTCAGACCTCCCATCCTAAAACCCCTTTTTTTCACTCTTTTGTCTTAACTGCATTGTAAACCCCGAAAGAGGGGTGCCAAGGATCGTTTGAGCTTCTATGATTCGATCACTAACAAGATCAAATTCTACCTTCTTTGTATTACATGTACATTCACTTATGTCACAGCTCCATTCACTTCAACCCCGATTTCTCCCATTTAACAATCCCTTTGGCCATAGGACCACTTACATGACCAAGGGATTATTCCTGAGAGTCCAATACCTTTCTTTGGATCTAGCCCGAAGGATATTTAATTTCGACCCATGTGATCGAGGGCTATGACCTCGTTCCAATCTTTTGGGCGCTAACCTCCCATCAAGGATCAACGATCATGCTCGAACCGGCGTGGATATCTATGTTCAGGGACGATTTCAGAGTCCTAACTAGCACAATCTTTATCTCTTTTTCCGAGATCTACGATGGAAATTTCTCGTTAGTAGTGGAATCGTTGCCAACCATTGATCTATTGGCAGGTGATGATCGATGATCAGTGTGTGTTGTTGAACCGAAACTTGTGTGAATGTTAACTCGACCTTTGAATCCCGTAATGGTTCCCCGCCGTTGATCTTACTTGTGCTAATCCGATGGTCAAGACTTAATCAGATGTTGATCTGACGATCCTCCTCTGGAACTCCCAGATCTGACGACTACTATAGCTTTCTTCTCTAAAGGCCGACTTCATCCTTCAATGGTCACGATCTGTTCTTTCCTTAGATCGATGGATCATGTAGCTTACTTGTCCAAATGCTTTGCACCTTTGTTGTTGTTGAATATTAGCTTCCTTCTGGTTCATTTTCCTTCCTTCAATCAACTTCAAATTCTGATTGATCATCCCTTCTGTTGTCAGCTTCCTCCATCTAGACTGCCCCATCATTAAATTCCACAATTCCTTAGTCACAAAATCAATTTCTATTATTCCCTGCAATCCTTGATTGCTTTCATCAACATCTTCTTGGGCTAAGCATCCTTGCTTTCGTATTCTCTTGCTGCTATCCTTTGGTTGCATTGCATCTTCACTTGTATATCGTCAACTACTTTCAATATTTTGAGAATACTCACATACACAATATTTCACATCCTCCAATTCCACATTTAACTTATGGAATCTTTCCTGCAAATTCTTCTCTTGAAATTGACTAAAGCAACCAATTAAAGCCAAATGCTTCATACCTTCACTTACCATATCAACAACATTCTTATCAATCAATTTCATCATTGATTCCTTGTACTCTTCTGTATCCCAATGCAACATTTCCTCAACAGAAATATTTTTAATCCACTCCACTTCCTCACTTATGTCTTCAACAATGACCATATTTTCAACATCCTTCTCATTGTTTGGATGAAACAATGCTACCTGCATAACATAATTTTGAATATGCCCTTGACAAGGCAATTCTTCCTTCACCCTATCCTTGGAAGATTTCCAATCTTCATAACATGCATTCACACACCAATTATCAGATTTAACATTATAAAATTATGTTGTTGCCATCCTCATCATAGCTCTTCCTTCTTCTTCTGGGTTTTCTGTTGAAGTTTTATTGTCTCTGCCTACTTGAGACAATGCTACCATCACATCATCCTTTAGTGCTTGACCATCTGTAAACACACCTTTTTGCAATTCCTTGCAGTCCTTCATCTAGTAAATGGAGTTACCAATACCATCATTGAGCATCAATCTATGCTCGGGTTCACACCAGTGAACTTCCTCGTCTTCATCCATTTCCTCAATAACATCCATGTCTTGTGTTGTTGTCATGCTTTCAAAAATCATATGTCCACCTTCTTCAACCTGCATGACAGTCTCATCTAGTTGTCCAATTTCTTCTCCACTTGCTTCATTGTTATTATGTTGTCTTGTTGCTACTGACTGCAACTCTCCTAGCTTCCATTTCTTATGCTGCAATGCCCCACTGGATTTTCTTTGGAAATCTTCCCTTTTTACTTGTCTTCTATTGCTTCTTGTCTCCTCACTTTCTCTGCCGATGTAGATCTTCATTTCCTCTGCATGTCTTCTCTGAGACATCTTCACCATCAACATCCTCATTCCTTCAATTACATTCTTTGAATGAAATTGAACATTAAAACTTCTATCATGATTAAACATGTGTGAACATTCTTCATCTATGGCTACATTTTCTTTCCTAATGGAATCCTAATTACTCAGAAAATTCTCTAAAACTTTTAATTCATCCTCAAAATCAGTGAGCACAATATCAGAGTGCTTCCCTCTTTCTTCTTTTATGACAAAATTTTGTATCTGTTTGCCTTCTCTTCCTTCAATACCTGTAACAACATACCAATGATTACTTTTAAAACCATGAGACTCTAAAGTATCTGTTGATGCTTCTAACACCAGTCCTCTTTGTTCAAATGCAACATCAATTCTCTGATTTGCTTCTCCTCCTGACTCAGATTTCTTCAACAATTTCTCCAACAACTCTGCAACAAAACACTCCTCTTCTTCAATTTCTCTTTGGCCATCCTCATGAGCCAAATCTATCTTATTTTCTACAACAATAAACTCCTTTGTCTGTATTCCAGCAGTCCATTTGTTTGGTAGTGTATCGTATTCCTCTTGGCTGTCCTTTTGAGACAATCTTACCTCATTTTCTGCAACAATAAATTTCTGCAGCTGTCCTTCATTTGATTCTTTGGCAACATGCATATGGGATCCACCATGGCTATCTTCGTGAGGCATTGTGGCCTCATCCTCCATCAGAATGAGTTTCTTATTCTTCCTACTTGAAATGTTTTTATACATTTATTTTTCTTCCTTTTGAATGTTGACAACTTCACTTGCTAAATCTCCAACCACACACAATATGTTAGAAATAAAAACATTAGGCCTTTCAACCTTACTTGTCAACATATCCATATATTGACCTAAACTCTTCAAAGAGCTCATGAGATTTCATGCAAGTCTCTCTTCCTCTTCATTCTCCAGGCAATCTATAAGATCCACAATAGA
This sequence comes from Picea engelmannii, assembly GCA_009831015.1. NCBI lineage: Eukaryota > Viridiplantae > Streptophyta > Pinopsida > Pinales > Pinaceae > Picea > Picea engelmannii. The sequence goes on along the minus strand of WSFP011481065.1, from coordinate 3,331 downwards.
TCTTCTCTCAACATCATCATATCCAAGGATGTCACCTTGCTCTTGTTCACAATAGTGAACTTCTTCTTCAATCAATGGCTTCAATTTGAACTCAGCTCCTCTGAGTTTCTCTTTCTTTTTTAAAGTATTTGATCTATGCTTCATTTCCTTTAGGCTTTTCCTCAATTTCTTTACGAATAATTGTACCACTGGCCACTGAACTGGCTTCTTCATACTCCATCCTCTTCTCTAGTTTTTATCCACCTTTCTCTGTAGCAGTTGTTCCATAACCTCTAGTTGTACTTCTATCTCAACTAATCTTCTGTCAAATCTATCTTGATTTGATCTTTCATGTCCTCTTTCTGAACCTTTACAATGATCTCCAGTAGTCATTGTCTTCATTTCCTTTGTGAACTCCATCCTGTTCACTTGTGGACTGCACTTAAGCCCTCACCTTTAACAAGTCTCCATGCATGCCTTTCATACCTCATCAAGCTATCTCCTTGAGCTTGACCTCTTGGTATTTTCTGGTTCTCTGCCTCTGAACCACTCTTTGAGCAACCTCTACTCTTTTAGGCTCTACAACTTCCACTTCCACTTCCTTTTGAGAACACTCACTTTTCCTCCCTATCCAACCTCGGTTGGAATTCTTCAGGTTCTGCCACTACTTAAGAGCTCACACGCTCTTCTCATTGAAGAACACAACCGATTCTCTGTTACATCTCCTCTCAGCTGTAATGTCGCTAACACCCTCTTTGTCTGCTACCTGCAATCTGCAAACAAATCTTAAAACCAGAGTTATCATAGAAACATCAATAATACCTACAAGATCTATTCATGATCTTGTCTTCCACATCCAATGCACTTGAATAGACAAATTCCTTTTAACCATGCCTCTGTCTGTCAGATTTATAATTTGATCCTCTCTCCCTTTCTTTGCAATATCTTTGTTAATTGCACACAAAGCACACTTGCTTCTTCTTCCTTGTTCTGTCAAAATTTACTGCTTGATCTCTTCTCTTTGTGCTTGTCTTTGCATTATCAGATTCAACAATCTAAATTCCTTCTGTGCTATCACAACTAATTTTGACTTCCTACTAGTTGTCTAACAAATTATATTTGTAGGTACATTTACTACATCAACTCACTTTCAAGAGCATAAACCTTACTCTGATTTACCTCCTAAATAGATTTTACATGCTCTGATACCGCTTGATGTCAGACCTCCCATCCCAAAACCCCTTTTTTGCAGTATTTTGTCTTAACTACATTGTAAACCCCAAAAGAGGGGTGCCAAGGATCGTTTGAGCTTCTATGATTCGATCAATAACATGATTGAATTATGCCTTCTTTGTATTACCTGTACATTTACTTATGTCACAACTCCATTCGCTTCAACCCTGATTTCTCCCATTTAACAATCCCTTTGGCCATAGGACCACTTACGCAACCAAGGGATTATTTCTAAGAGTCCAGTACCTTTCTTTGGATCTAGCCAAAAGGATCTTTCATATTGACCCATGTGATCGAGGGCTATGACCTTGTTCCAATCTTTGGGCACTAACCTCCCATTAAGGATCGACGATCATGCTCGAACCGACATGGAGATCTAGATCATGGACAATTTCAGAGTCCTAACTAGCATGAAATTTATCTCTTTTTTCTTAGTTTCGTGATGGAAACTGCTCGTTAGTAGTGGAATCGATGTCAACCATTGATCTATTGGCATGTGAGAATCAACGATCAGTGTGGATTGTGAAACTGAAACTTGTGAAAACATTAACTCAACCTTTAAATCCCCTAATGTTTCTCTGTCGTTGATCTTACTTGTGTTGATCCAACGATCATGACTTAATCAGATGTTGATCCGACAATGCTCCTCTGCAACTCCCAAATATGACGACTATTGTAGCTTTCTTCTCTAAAGGCTGACTTCATCCTTCGACGGCCACAATCTGTTCTTTCCTTAGATCAATGGCTCATGTAGCTTACTTATCTGCATTCACGATTTTACCATTAGAATACAATGAACCTCAACTTCTGCCCTGGATCTAACTATTCCATGTTAACGAGTTTCAAATTTTATGTAATGGATTCTGTTAATTAACCAGTTATAACCTTACTACAACACATTTTACATAGAGATATATAAAAATGCATAGATATATGAGTCACACCTAACCTGAGACCTATTATAATAGATTCCATAGAGGTTAAACACACAAAATAACCATCACATCCTCAATGACAGGATTTAACTGTCATGAACAGAGATTCCTTCAGATTAAGCTCAAAAACAGAGCTTTCCACACTACATTAATTCAGAATAAATGAACCTTACATAACCAAATAAACCTGATCGTTTGACTATTAACCTCTACTTTGTCCTTAGGCCTAATTTACACTCAAATGGCCACTGACTCGACTAAAAACTCATTCTCTTTGTCCATCCTCTCTTGCCTAACCTTTGACCTCTAATTCCCACAAGGCTATAATCAATATACAAAAGGATATTGAACTGTAAATTGTTCATATCCACAAATAACTCAATCAAACTCCTAAGGATCCTCTCAGATCCCCAAATCTCTCCAAAGATCACTAAGATCTCTCACTAAACATAATCTTAGGATTCTACAAATATTCAAGAGATCTACTCACTCTAAAATATCTCAACAAACCAATTCTCACTCACTCATGTTCTCATACAATTGAGAAAAATTACAAATAAAATCATCACCAACTCCTTATCCTATGTATCTTACTCCTTACTCATCAAAACATAGGAAATTACAAATAAATCAAGACTTTGGGAACTAACTCCCTTGAAAACACAAGATCTCCTAGTATAGGCAATTGTACAATAATTTGGAAGCATGATGCTCTTGCATCATCATTCAGACATGAATCCATGATTAGGAGGGAGATAATCCCTAATGATATGATCTGAATCCGTAAAGACTATGAAGTATCCATCCATGTTCTTCATTGGAAGTAGCATCCATGATAAGCAACATGTGTTCAGTTTGACTCTAGAAGAAGTCTTCTTTGAAAAGAAGCCTTGAATATCCTTAGTTGTCGATCTACATTTATATTCCTATGGCAGAAGGTTGGAGCCTTCAGGAAAGAAGGGCATGTAATATATAGAATATTCCATGGACTCCAACATTGAAGAGAAACACGAGGAAGAACATGAATATTCCAAGAAAGAAAGAAAAGTCAGAACAACCAATTGAACCAGTTTGAACCCACTAGAAGCAGTCAAGCAGAAGGAATGGAAGGAAGTTGTGATGAAGAACAATGTATGTGAGAAATTGTGAAAACAAATACTTAAGCATTGATAGATACAAGGTGA
>WSFP011481062.1:0-16170 GCA_009831015.1 Picea engelmannii | reverse complement strand
CATATACCAGGGTCCCATGGATAATTGTGGACCATAATGCTGAAGAAGACTGAAGAACCAAGGTCCCATGTAGAAAGGAAATCCACCATGCTGAAGTAGTCCAACCACCATTGTAAGCCCGAGTCCCATGTCCAAGTGCTCATATGAAGTCCCCGTGGAAGATTTTGGAACCCAATAATCAACTCCAAATGATGCTCCAAAGACTCACACCTATCATGTGGATCCAAATAAGAAGATCCATCCACATAGTGGAAAATGGTCATAGCAGAATCTGGAAGGAATAATACCACTGTAGAATATGTAGACTGAACGCTGGTAACTAGCTCCTGATGTGGGACATTGATGTTCTCTACAAAAGGTAGAGTAGAGTCATCAAATAAAATATGGAAGTGGTTGTCATTCCAGAAATGACAACTATCCATATACCAATCATCACAATCGTTCTCAAAATCATATCAAGCATATATTTCTTGATTATATTCATCCCTGATGATGTCTTCCATAAGAAATCTCTCTTGCATGCTATCCAATGAATTACAAAGACTATTATTGAGGCCATCTGCAAGGTCATGAAATTTGTCATGCAATGTGTCATACAATTGAGATTTGAATGCTTCAAGAATTTCTTTAAGGTTTTGAGAAGAAATAGTCATCTGATCACCCTATGAACCCTTCGGTCCCACAGCCGTCACGAAAAAACCCAAAAAAATAAGTTACAACAGAAAATCGCGGTTTTTCTGAAAAAACTCTAAAAAAATGTTGAAGTTAAAATGCTCATAACTTCACTTTCCGGACTCCATTTTGGATGATTTTTTTTTGAAATTGGGTGAAATTGTGAGAGGAACTCAGATATGTAATTTATTTGGGAAAATTCAGCCTCCAGATGATACAGAAATAAAAAAATTCTCGCCGTTGTCCGCGGAAAAAATCCTGAAAATTTACAGATTTTAAAACTTCAATATCTTGACTTCCCGGACTCCGTTTCAGACAATTTTTTTTTTAACTTGGGTGTTTTTCTGAGAGGAACTTAGATCTACAACCATTTTCTGCAAATTTTGCACAGAAATATACCGAAAATTTCGAGAATGTCGCGACCCTCTTTTTTTCTTCTCCGAAAAAAAAATCTACAAAAATAAAAAAATATTTGCCCACAATGTCTGCCCAAGGAAAGTGCTCTGATACCACTGTTAAGAACCAAAGACTGAATACAAAAGCACCACAACAGATATAGAAGAACAATATAGAAAAACACAACTTTATTATATCAAACACTTGAGGTAGGGCAACACCATACAATGGATCCTATTATGGAAGAGATCCTCTCCTATTCAGTTGCCTCTTCAAGGGGGCATCCTCCTATTGAGATACTGCTTCAAATACAATAATTCTCTTCATATCTCATTACATTGCTTGAATCCCTTTATAGAGTGCTACCATCACCTAAGAACATTCTAGAGGAGGAATCTTCTAGAAGTAGAACCTTCTAAGAAGTCCTCTTACACTTATTATATCTAATTACCCATTTATTATATCTAACTACCATAGTGGGCCTTATTTAATAATATAGTGGACCTAGTCCACCTTACATTGAATTACCTCCACTATTATCACTATGGGCCGTCTGGGCCCCCCCACTACCTCTCTAGCTACCTTACAGATAAGGTAAAAATATATAAAATATTCATAATACAAGAATAGATGAGCCAAAAAATACCCCAAAGATGCTCCCCAAATCAAGTAAACTCTTCTCAAGTTCCAAGTCATCATCAACATGTGGAACGACCTCCTAAAAGGTGGAACACCCTCCTCAGAAGGTGTCCCACGAGTGGTAAAAAATTCAACGATAATCCTTTCGTGATAGATTCTAAAAGCACCATAACTTTATCAATTTTTCCTGAATTTCTATTATGACCACATTTCAGAAATATCATGGCTATTCTAAATCTAATGGTCTTGATCTGGTGGATTTCAGGGCATTCTATCAAAATATAATTTCTTCTAAAGTTGGCCATCGTCAAAATATGTGAAAATGCATGTAAAGGGGCTCAAAAGTGAAACGTTCCCTCCAAAGGGTGCAATGTCCTCTCCGAAAGGGTGAAATGATATAAAATGTATCCCAACGACCTCATAATCAGTGGGATGACTTCCATCAAATGTGCAAGGGGCCTTCTCAACATCCTCCAAAGGAACAAGGCTTAATCCAAGTCATATCCATGACGAGTACATCATCCAAAGTAAGGTGCAAGTGACCCAATGTAACCATCAATTTTGGGGCATGTACACAAGTCCAATACAAAATAAGAAGCGAGTCATGTCAAATGTAAATTCCATTAGGTATATCACATTAAGAATCATCTTCAAACTTCACAATAACTCATAGAATTCATACAATTTTCCAAGTTTAGGTATGTGAGGGTTATCATTTGCCCCTATTACACGTGTTAGTACCCATGAGGAGAATTATTTCCCAAGAAATCCATCAAGGAGCATGTGCGATGATAGATGGTATGGTGTGGGGTTTAAATTCATGAGTTTCATGCATATTCATGTGAGGTTCTGTAAGATATTCATCCACACGAGCACCTTTGTAATGAGGGAGCGCTTAAGCAATGTGTTGCCCTTTCCTTGGCACTGTGTCTTTCCAAACCTCTGTTGGGTATGTGTTATATTATTTGTACAACTAGATATAGTGTTTGCGTTACGCCGAGTGCGTGGGGGGGCACTAGCCACCCCCTACCCGGGGGTTTGGGGGAAGCGCCTCCGAAAAAAAAATTGGCAATTTTTTGCGTCTATTTTTTGAAAATTTTCAACACATGGTTTTCACAGATGGTTTTCTAATTTTGGTTAAGGAATTAGGGTTGTTGACTAATCCAGGTCAATGGATTATGGGTTTGGATTCCTCAAGATCTTATATATTGTAAACAATGGATATATGATGAATAGAATATTAGAGGTGCGACTCTAAACACGTTGCTGGTTTTCGTGGTTTGGGTTTCTAGGGTAAAAATGTCTTGTAATGTGCGTGTGTGCCATTGTATCTTTTCCGTTGTTACTGAGAATCTGTTTGCAGTAAATAATTGTACAAGGTTTAAATCTACAACCTCCATTTGTCTTTTTCTTTATTCATTTAACCTTTTTTGTCTTTTGACTTTCATTTAGTCATTTTTTAGATATGCGCTCATTGCATAAGACTTGGGGTGATGACCTCATAGCAAGGGGTCATTGTTTATGGTTTATTTCTTTTGTTTCTTTACCATTTCTTTTTCTTTTCATTTGTTTTGAATTTTTCTCTTTTCCCTTTTTTATTTTATTTTATATATAGAAGCACCAACTTCAAGCATTTGAGCTCCTTCTTCTATTGGGATTATGAAGCATGCACATTTATGTGTGACATATGACCACCCACTCAAAAGTAGGGACAACAAATATTGAGAGAGATGGATAATGTTATGCATGGATCCGAATATGGAAACACTACCCCTAATCTGGATTGTATAGAGAACGAAATGAAAGGTAGGAATATGAATGGAAACACACATACACAAATATTGTAGAGAGCACATTAATATAGTGAAAGCCAAATTCTACTAATGACTGAAATATGAAAAGACTATAAAATGAAAAGCAATACAAACTAGCTAGAATGGTGGTAGCTTATCTTTGAAGAGATAGGTGTTGACTATGCTCATTCATAAGAAGACATTACAAGAGACTAGAAATAGAATTTTAACATAAATTACTAAAACATAAGAGACAAAAAATATAAATATCCAAAACCCTAACACTAGGAGATGAAGCACCAAAAGGATTGCGGGCCCAAGGTGGCTATTTGATATATCAACTTCCTGGGGCACAACGTTTGCATACAAACTCCATTTGGGTCACACAGTAGCTTGTTAGAAATATGTAACTGAGAACTACAATTATTGGTAGGCTTGGGTAGTCCATGAACACACAAGGGCTCCGAATGGCCAAAAAACATCATTTGAGGCCTCAAAATGACCACAAAATTTTAGGACATAAAAAACTATAAATAAAAAAACTGCCAAGATAAATAACCATGTGAAGTCAGTGGAAGAGGTGGGTGGCCATTGATGTCCACCTGGATCACCCCCTATCAAATCCCCCCATTAGTACAACTCTACCTAGGAGTGACAATACTTATATAGGAGGGGATGATGACCACCAAGGTGAAACAAGGAAAAAGTCACAAAATTAAAGCGTCATGATCCATTATCTGACTCAACCGATGATCACTACTTTCATGACAAGCACTGTTATAGAGAAAGTTGTAAGTTGGGAAAATACTGACCCAACCACAAAGCAAGTGCTACAACTTGGGAATCCTACACCCAATGTCACCTCGATGTAGGTCCCACACTGCAAGGGTGACTAGGTCACTCTAGGGAGGTGATCCCAGTGACCCTAGGGGGATTGATATGGATATGGAGAGATATGGAACTGGAGCCCCTAGAGGTAAAGTCTAAGTGGGATTAAATGTGGGAAGAGATTCCTTGTAATTCAAGTAATTGTTTCCCCACAAGTATAGTACTTCTTCGGATGATTGTACCTACCCGAGACACAAGAAAAGACACTTTGCAATGATATATGTTAGTTGGATAAGAAAGTTAATATTTCTATCCCTAAATTGCAGCAATATATGACAATTTATATTAGAAAGTAAATGGTATTGTAAGATGCTCAATAAGTGCTAGAGATCAAGTAGAAAATACAAGATAAAGACTAGCTAAACTCAAGATGAAAAGCCAATATTCTAGCAAAAAAAGATAAGGCTGTTGTAAACACTTGTCTGCAAAAAATTATATCAGCCTTATGGATGTAACATCCAATGTATTACAACAAGAAAATCAGCCACTGAAATCCCCTCAAAATTTTCCAAAAAGTGTGCTAGACCAAGGAGAGTAAGTGTGCAAACTTTGAGCAAAATCCAATGGTTGATAAGAGAGTTATTCAAGAAAATGAGTTAGTGTTTCTGCAGCCCTAATGGCTGAAGATGAAATTTTGTAATAGAAACAAGAAATATTCCCTTGATGGGGATGCCCTAGTGGCTATGAGGTTCCCAAGGAACAATGACTACAATCCACTTTGCAAGAAGTAAAAATGACTGAAAATCACATCTCCCAATGCAATAATTTATTTTTCCAATGCAATAATAAACAACTAGTACCTTTACTATTGGGTTAATGGGGTCGTTAAAATAAAGAGCTAGAGAATCTACCTCCTTGGGGGTGTAATCCCTTTTACTTCCCAAGGAAAGTTTCTGTAGCTAGGTTTTAAGATAAGAGGGTGTATGTCTTTATACTTCCCTTGGAAAACCCTTGTTAAAGAATTAATATGAAGCATAAAGTGATGAATACTATGATGGGGGTGTATGCCCTTATACTTCCCACCCATTTCCTAGCACAATAACCTTGAATTGAAACAAAAGATAGCATGAAATAAAAAAAACATACCAATTCAAGGAAAGATGCCAAGATAATCCACCACAATAGCAGGGGATAATCCTTCCAAGGCTAGCACATCACTTCCTCCATTAAGCATTCATAAATATAGCCATAAACAAGTGAACAAGAGATAAAAGATCCAAGTATATCGAAAATTTCAGAATAAGTCCTCTCACAATGAGGGAGAGTTATGTTAAAAATGAGATCTTATGATCTCTATTTATACAAATGTCACCAAGGTGACTTATCCAAAAATTAAGGAGTAAAACACAAGATTATGGGTAAAAAACCCTAATCTTACCCCATTTCACAAAGTAATTCATTTAAAATTCAGTTTTGCACATAAGACAACCCTAATTTTAGAAGGACGTCTCCCCTTTAGGGGACATTTTTCCACTTTGAGGAAGTCGTTGGTGTTGGAGAAGCATGGGTAGGCCTCCAAAGACCACATGTCAAGAATCTAATCACTCTCACCATGGTGAAGACCCTCTTCTCCTAAACAATTCCATGTGTTAACTGAGTGGCACCTCACCACCATGCCCTATCCCCCCAAGCATGACGTCAAGATAAAAAATAGGACGTTTTTCCCCTCCTTAGAAAATTGTTTGGCAAGTGAGGACTGGGCTATGCCATCCAAGTCATCATCAAGGCCTTACAAGTATGATATCTCTCATCCAACATGCAGGCCCCTTCCATCCATCCTGTGGTCTTGTAGCCCCATGGAATCCCAAGCTAGGCTTTTTCTCCCAAAATTATCTACCAACTAGGTCTTGTAAAGAAAAATGAGCACACCCTCCAAGGATCCCAAGTCATAAAATCATGATAAGTGAATCCAATCAATAAATAATCCATCTAAGCATGTGCATCAAAGATCACTATATCAAAAAATTAATTTCTCAAAGACACTATGCGACTTGTCAAGCTTGAATATGGGAGGGTTGACGAGGTGTCCTATTGGGTAGATCTTTCCCTAGGTGAAGGAGAATTTCCAAGAGATCCCTCTCTGAGCCATGTAAAGTGGATGAAGTGGTTGGGGTCAAGACTCAATGGGCATAGGGTTCATGACATACATGGGGTCTTAGTGTCTCATTCATGGGTGCCTTTGTAGAGGGTGTGTGGTACCTTCGTCCACAATGCACTTTTCCCAATCCCATTAATTTCCTTTTATCTTTCTTTATTTGTATTTTCTTTCAATATAGCATAAAGAGAGATTGAAGGTCACTGCCATCGCATGGTGACCAGATGATGGCAATGTCACCCACAAACACCTAGTGGAAATGAGAAGGATTTCTAGTGATGAGACCCCCTTTCTCTCAACCATCCAACTGAGAGCCATTGCCCTGGTTTGGTGACCAGATGATGACAACATCATACCACTAGATATTCATGGACGTGATAGGCCAGCTCATGATGAGACCTCCTATCCTTCATATAACCTTTTAATAATTCTTCATTATATTGTGGGTCCCCTTTACTCAAACATAAGCATTTTATTGCTTTCTTGGGTGATCCCTAGGCAAAACATATGGAGGGTTTATATAGGGATTTTATCTTTTACCCAACATCAACCCCTATGGGCCTTTAGCCCCTTCTTCCCATAGAATGAGGGACAACCCATTCTTGGGTCAATACACCCTAAAATCCCAAGAGATAATGAAATGGAGGGGAATAATGATGGAAAGTGGTAAGTATGTTCGGGAACAGTTCGATGGCTCATTAAGAGAGTTCCTAGTAGCAAAACTATTCCCAAGAAACACCATTTACTAGGGAACAATGTTAACCACCAAGGTGAATCATGGAAAAAGGCATAATTTCCAAGCATATATCATGAAATCTAGAGTAATCTAAGATACAACATAATCAAGTGTCTTGAAAATTGAAATGATTCTCACCATAATACTAACTTGTACCTCATGGAGAAAGGCTCACTGCCTTCTGGAAGCCAACTGATGTGGTGGATGTCGTCTTCAAAACTGTGACCATCTATGGTGGTGAGTGGGTTTTCCATCTGTGCAAAGGGTATTGCTGGTCATGTAGTCTCTCGACACTCCATATCTACAACCTGAGGGTGTCGAGACATAATCTCCTTAGTTATCCACAAAATGGGGATAACATCTGGCTCCTATTTTGGGACATGTGCTCGCCTCTAGAGTGCATGATAACCACAACATCTCCTGGTAGACGTGTGCCTGCAAGGAAACATCAAGCTGTCAAGTGCAGGATGGCCTACTCATCCTTGTTCTCATATGATGATAATAAAAACCCACTAAACTAAAAAAAGAAGATTTTGACATTTTTCAATAAATTCTAAACTAAGCATGAAATCAATAATGCAAGTAGAGAAAAATGAAAATGAAATGCATCTAAACTAGTATGACCAATCAAGATGAAAATACAGGGAATAAAAATGACTTACCTACTTACCCGGGGCACATGCCCTGAAGAAGTCGTGTGACCTGGATGTGAGGTTGGAGAAGAGACCCATCTACTGGTAGTGGCATATTTCTCTCATCTAATGCTGTCAGATAATACCTTTATTTGTCAGAATTCTTCTTGATGATGTAAGGGCCAAGCCAAGAATTGTTGTCTTCTTGGTCATATCTGGGCTTGCGCTTTATTTGGTCCCACATGAGCACAAGGATTCCTTAATTGAAATTGATGCAAGGCGTATTCTTATCATGCAGAGGCTCATAGTGGACTGTATCTTTGAAAATTTCTTCATGTTTCTCATCTTCCTTTTGTATAATATGGATAGAACCCGAATCCTTCCAATGTTACTATGCAATATTATTTTTATCTGTCCATGGGAGAAACACCTCTACTAAATCTTCCTACATGAAGGGCAACTCGGGTGGGTCATACTCAAAAACCCATGGAGGCATATCATGGTAGTGTTCACTGACATAGTTGGGGCCCCTCAAATTCATCACATGTGTATCTTTCTTTTCCCTGTTATGTAAGATATCATACGTGCCATCGCCCATGGGAAAATATGCATGTTTCAGGTTCATGCTAAGGAAACATCCAAGGGATGAGGACTAGGTCCTCAAAAAGAGAACCCCCCAGGCATCAGGGACATTGATCACCAATATGCCCATGAGGATGCTGATATGTGGAAAATCTATCAAAAATACCTCAACGTATTCACATACTCCCAAGACCTCTACTCTTCTTGAATCAATACAACAAACATTTCCATAAGGTCGAGTTGTCTTCAAACCAAGATGTTTCATTACCTTCAAGGATATGACATTTGTTGAGGCCCCTGAATTAAGCATGCAATTGTTCAAGCAGAGGCCATTCATTCCTAATGAAAGATAGAAGGGAGGGTTCTTGTCTCTTGGCCGATCAAGATACATAGTATTCAAAATGATGGGAGGATCCTCCTTCTCGGATGGCACTTGTAATATACTCAAAATTTCCCTTTTTACGAAAGGAATCTTACACATATCTGTCATTGGGACCGTCATATTCAATTTTCTAAACATGTTTGCAACATCTATATTCAATTGAATGTCATCTCTAGGAGTTGGCTTAGGAAGCAACTCACATACCGACGATGGAGGTGGTGGAGCCACCTTTTCTGCTAATGGAAGAGGAGTGTTAGGATGTAGTGGAGGGGCTGAATCATTTTTTCTTCTATAGGTTAGAGTTTCCCTCCTCCTTAATTCCTTCTTCTGATCATCTGTTTGTTTATTTAAGGCCCATAGTATCCCATCCCTTTCTCCTATTCTTCTGGCTTCATTGATCTGTTCTTGAGTAACATGTTCATTATTCAGATTTAAAATCATGAAGTTTGTATCATCATGATAATATTCATCTTGTCGGGGGAACTCATCTTCCCTGTGGGGTTCTTAGCATGGGCGAAACCAAGATTCTATATCAACTGTCCCAACATGTTTCAAGGTATTTGGGGCCTTTGCCTCTTGTTGAGGTCTTGGTTTCCAACCGGTGGCATCTCTCTTCTGTTTGGCCAATTGAGGTCTAGGAGCAGATTGATTTCTTTCCACTATATTCATACGGTTCATAAGATGATCCTTCACCTGGATAAAATGAGTTTTCATTTGGTCTATATTCTAAGTCAGGAGAGAAATCAGATCAGGAACACTATTGTTGGAAACCTTTGTCCTCGATTCTTTCCTTTTACGAGGGTACTAAAAAGGTTCTACTTTTTCATCAAGGAGATTCTCTTCAATGTTGATACTGAACTCTTTAGCCTCTGCCAATGATGTAGGATTTTTATCTTTAAGAATGTATCAGAGCTTCCCTTCAAAATCATTCATGTAAAGGTGACAAATTGATGATGCTGTAGGGAAGTAATTTGTTGGAATTTAATTGTACAACCTGTCAAATCTGGAAATGAATTCCCTTACTGTTTCATTCTCCTTTTTCTTTATTTGATTGAACTAAGTCCCAAGTGTCCCACCATTTTATTTTCTCGACCATATGCTTTTAAATAATGAAAAAAAAACATCATAGGTCGTAATATGATTATTAGGGAGTCCCTTGAACCAATCAAGAGCTTCTTCAGTCAATGATGAAGTGAATAGTCTAATGTCCACATCTTCATGATCAATACCTGCATTATCCATATCTCGGGCCATGACATAAATATGGTCTTCGACAATTATCACATTGTTTCTTGGAAACTTTGGCAACCAATTGTTGACTTTTGTTGGAATCTTGCTAGGGTAACCTTGGATATTTGATCCAGGTGGATATTGGTGGCCACCCACCTCTTCCAACTGGCTCCTCTTGACAATTTTTAGTTAAGCACGTTCTTCTGTACTTCATTGTAATTGTGGGTTCTACACTTTCGAGGCTGTCTGAAGCCCTACACATATTCCAGGTGGAGTATGGTGGCCGCCCACCTAATCCAACTGGATTATTTTGTATGTTTTCATGTCAACACATCTTTCTATACTTCTAGGGCCATTTTGGGGCCCTAAACAACATTTTTTTGGCTTGCCACTGTCAAACTGTAGATAGAGTTAAAGTTTGATGGTGTAATGTGTATTTATTGAAAATAAATTTCGAATGGGCTATCATGTGCCTAAACCGAACGTCATATGTAAAATTTACGACCCCGAGAAATTGAGGTACCAGCTTACCCATCGAGGCCCACATAAATTTTGGTGTTTCATCTCCTAGGGTTAGGTTTTTGGATGTTTAGGGTTTTGAAATTCATGAGTAATGTTAAAAAGGCCTCTGGATCCCCATTGTAATGATTCTTCTAAGACGGATGTGTGTAGCAGCCACATCTCTTCTTAGAGATAACTACCACCATTCGAGCAAGTTGTTTGAGTTCTGCAGTTTTACAGTTTCAACCTATTTCATTTATTCAATAGAAGATATTGTTCACTTAATATCTGTGTTGATCTCTGCATCTTTGTGTTTATTGTATTCAGTATGTTAATCAGTTCATTTTGATCCTAAATCCGGATCATTGGTATCAGAGCGGTCTGCTCTTCATTTATTTTTCTTCGTGCCTGTCCCTGACAATATCTAGGTACAGGAAGTTGGGACTTGAACTGGTCGAGCCTTTGCAAGATCGATCGCGCTGAGCCTGACAACAACCCACGGGGGAAGGAAAGAAAGATGATGGAGCAGGATATCCTTTTAAAATGTTTCTCGAGGAAGCCCTTGTGCGGAAAAGGAACAAAATGATGGACAACTTTGCACAGATCCTTCGATGACTGCCCACAGGAGAAGCATATTCATCAAGCAACCATGCAACCCCCTTCAAGGTATAGGTAAATTTTGATATTCCATTATTTGAAGGACTGATAGATGCAGATGATGTAGATAAATGGTTGAATCTGCTCGATGGGTATTTTTCGGTCCATAAATTTTCCTATAGGAAAAATATTACTTTTGCACTCCTCAAGACCATCCCCCATGTTAAGGATCGGTGGGATACTTACTCTGAGCAAAGGGCCATAAAAGAATCTGCAATATTTTCGGTCGCCCCTACATGGGATTCCTTCCAGGATGCCATTAAAGAATAATACTACCCTGTTGGAAGCTACGAGGACCAATACACCAAATGGAGCACCTTGCGTTAGGAAAGGGACCAGATAGTACTAGATTTCACCAATATTTTCTATATCCTGTGGACCAAATTAGGTATCAAAGACTCTGAGCGACATTTGGTGCTAAAATACCAAGACTGTTTGCATAGATACATTCAAACAGAAATGGAGTTTCTGGACATCACATCATTGGGTATGACTTATAGATATGCTGTCAAGTACGAGAAAATTTTTAAGCAGAAGAGGTGAGAGTTTGGTTCTACAAAATCCTCACAGCTGAAGTAGGGAAAAGGTGACCCCAACCCACACAACAAGGGACAATGCAAAGATGGCCACTCTCAGGACAACCAGTCCAAGCTGCAACATAAGAAGGGTAATGAGAAGTCAAATAAGGACATGGGAAAATGGTATGAATACCATAAAATCCCTTGGAATAACACCAAAGAATGTTGCTCCAAGTAGTCATTCATGGATGAGCTGAAGGCTTCCGAGTCAGAGGCTGATTCTAACTTCGAATCAAATCCAGAAGGAGGGAAGCAAATTATCAATGCTGAACCCAGTGCCACTGTCTCTACCATGAAAGTCCAGCCAAGTGAACCAGAAGAAACAGAGGAAGGGGGACACCTATTTTACTTATATATGTGGGTGAAGTGGGCTCCGCTTCATTTCATTTTCAATAGTGGTAGTCAGAAGAACCTGATCTCAACAGAGGTCTTCAAGTGGCTGGACCTGTCGACGACACTGCACCCGCAACCCTACACCATCGGTTGGCTTTGCCAACGAAGATATCTCCATGTCAACCAAAAATGTCATCTGCCCTATGAAATCAAGACCTTCAAATACAAGGTGATCCAGATGGATTTCGGTGGCTTCCCACCTATTCCAATTGGCTCATTTTGGCAGTTTTTTCCTAGTTTTTGGGTCCCTAACTTCCGGGTCCGTTTTGAGGCCCTAAACAACGTTTTTAGGGATTTCCATAGTCAAAATATGGATTGGGTCAGAGTTTGAAGACAACATGTGTATTCCTCGGATATACCTTTCCAATGGGCTATCGTGCGCCTAAAACAAAGATCGTATGCAAAAGTTACGACCCCAGGAAGTTGATGTACTAGCTTACCCCAACGAGGCCCACATGACTTTTGGCACTTCATCTCCTAGGGTTAGGTTTTTGGATGTCTAGGGTTTTGGAATTTCTGTTTATTGTAAAAGAGTATTGGAGAGCCTCATTGTAACTATCTTCTTGTGAATGAGTGCAACCGCCACATCTCTTCTCAGAGATAAGCCGCCACCATTCTAGCAGTCTTGTTTTCCGTTGCATTTTACAATTTCATCACATTTTCTTATTGAATAGAAATCAATTTTACTGTATCTCTGTTATTGTACCTCTATTATTCTTATGTCTCTATGTTAATAATAATAATAATCTGTATTCATTTTCGTTATGCTCATAAAATCCGGATCATTGGTACCAGAGTGGTATGCTCCTTGTCGTTCTTAATGCATGTCCCCGACGAGGTCAGGGTACAAAGAATTGGGCCTCGATCTTGTTTCTCTTGAGGAAAAAATATCTCGCATGCCCAAGCGACCTATCATGGCGGGATAAAATAAATATGAAGATACAAGAAATCCTTTCAAAATGTTGCTCAAGGAAGCCCTCATGCAACAGACGAGTGAAATGATGGATAGTTTTGCACAAATCCTTCGGCGGCTACGAACAGGCGATGCATATTCCTCGAATGGAGGTGCCACCCCCTTTAAGGTACAAATCAACTTTGATATCCCCATATTTGAAGTTTAGATAGATGAAGACGCTGTAGACAAATGGTTAAATCTGCTAGAAGGGTATTTTTCGATCCATAACTTTTCGAACAGAGAAAAGATTACGTTTGCGCTCCTCAAAGCCGTCCCCCATGTCAAATATTGGTGGGAGACTTTATGTGAGAAAAATGAAATAGAGGAAAACCTCATTATTTATAGTCTTGGTCACCTGGGAGTCCTTCAGGGATGTTATCAAGGAACAATACTACCCTGTCAGAAGTTATGACGACCTGTATACAAAATGGACCACACTGCGGCAGGAAAGAGAACAAGCAATGTCGGAGTTCAAAGATATCTTCCATTCCTTTCGCACCAAGTTGGGTATCAAATATTATAAGAGAAATCTAGTGATCAAGTATCACAGTCGTTTGCATATATACATCTAGGCCGAAATGGAGTTTTTGGACATCTGGTCCTTGGGTACAACCTATCGATATGTCGTCAAAATCGAGCAAAATCTTAAACAAAAGATGCGACAATTTGGGCTTGGGAACCCCTCACATCGGAAGCAATTAAAGGGAAGCCCCAACCCAAAAAACAAAGGACATAAAAAATACATATAGCCTCAAGACAACCAGTCTAGGCTGCAAGCAAAGAAGGACACTTGAAAGACAAAGAAAGATACCAAGAAGTGGTGTGACTTCTATAAGAGCCCCAGACATAAAATTGCTGATTGCCACTCCAAGAAATCGCTGGTGGCTGAGGTGAAAGCCTCTGAATCATATGCGACATCTAACTCTGAGTCAGAACCATAAAGGGGGAGACAGATCATTGACGTGGAACCCAATGGCACTGTTTCTACCACCAAGTTCTAGCCCGGTGAACTAGACGACCCAGAAGAAGGTGAGTGCCTCTTTCATTCACAGATGTGGGTGTTGAGGAAAAGATATGAATTGATCTTACTCAAGAATTTTCAGAATTTACTTGGATAAAGTAAAGTAGACGAGAATATCACCCTATGTTTATATCCAACACAAATATATATCCTAACTCACAAGTATTAATTACAAGTGCTTAGGCTAGTCTTTTATCAACAAAAAGCTTGCTGGAAATTCACTTTTTATGTATTTTTCTGAAAATATTAGTTGCTGAAATAAATGTAAGAATAGAAGTAAAGACACCAACATCGTAATCAATATAGATGATACATAAAACAATCCCTTATTTCATTCCAATTCACCAAAGAGTCATTGTCTTTACAAAACTTCACACATAAATCTTGGACCAAAGTCAAACATAGAAATCCTCGATGGAACATACAAAAGGACCTCTGACAGAAAACCAAAACTAAACTCTAAAATATGGATCAACTTGCCACAGATTGCTTCCCACTCGACTTTGCACAATAACCTTTATTAGTCATGAAAGTTAATTCACAAACAAACAAGTCTACACATACTATCAAAGATAGATCAACACCTCTGAAGAACAAGTGTTTGAATGATTTGATTCAACCTTGAATGTTGTTGTCTACAATAAGGCTCTGCTATCACAAAAGAGAATTAGGCTATGATGAATATATGAATGAATGAAAACTGAACTATCTTAACATAACTCAAAGAGAAAACCTTAGCATGCTTTGTGCTTCTATCCTCCTCTTGTTCCTCCCCTTAGTTCAGCTTTTAACAATTTAGAATTGGTTAGAGTAGTTGAACTAACTTATTAGTTAAACTAACATAAGGCCTTAACTAACTTTAGTTAAGGAAGGGGAAAACATAATAATCATAATAGGGTCATAATTAAATAACAACTAATAGGCGGGACCCCCTTGTGACTCCTTTAGTGAATAAAAATCATCACATCATAACATAACCCATTTGTTAAGAAAACACACCCCTTGTGCCTCCTTTCAAAAACATATTTTCCTTTGACAATTTTAGCTCATAATTTTGAAGATATTTCAAACTAATACTAATATATCAAAATAAAACATGTTGTCCAAAATCCATGGAGTCCACTGTCATAAAACAATAAATAACATAAAATTTAAAATCCATATTTTTCAGTCTATGAGGCAACCCTTCCTTGGTTGCTGCTGTCACCTCCTAATTTCCTTGAAATTTCCTTGAGATGGGTAGAGACTTTAGGATTTATCTCACTGATCACATGGGAACAATAATCCCTGAAATGCATTTGTGAAGACACAGATTTGTCAGAGTCATCGGAGGATGAGGAAGGGGCAACAACAAATTTTCCTTTATCAGATGCATGGTCGGCTTCAGTCTTCAATCTCTTGCTGGCATGGGAGGATTGCACTGGCGAGTGGTTAGGGGAATCTTGGGAAATGGGGTTCAAAGGTGCGAGAACAGGTAAGGTTAAGTTTGGCCAGCCACGGTGTTGGGAGACTGTTGGGTGAACAATCTTTTGCCACCCATTGTTTTACGAGAATTCAGGCTGTAAAGAGACATAAGGAGGCACAATTATAACGAGGGCTTGAGGGGATTGGAAGGGAGGCCTTTCAGGCCTCGGTTAGACTATTCCATATCCAATCCAATTAAATAACCCAACATGGAACAATTGGCCAAGGTCTTCAGAATCAACATCAAAATGTATTGAGAACCCAAGCCTCCTTGGGCCTCGGTTCCAGTTACCTCTACCTCTTTTTCCTCGGCCATGGCTTCCCCGACTGAAAAAAATCATCCTGCATATGTTAACAATTAGAAAATAGTCTTTTAAATAACCACACATGACAACTCCTTAAAAATACGAAATAGATTTGGCTCAGAATGTATAAGGCTCATGCAATCCAATCCATACAAATTGTTCTAATGTTAATCAATGAGCAGGGGGGTGGAAAAAATGTTCAGGGATACATGAGGGGTTTGTAATTTGTGAAAATATGATATAATGAAAGG
>WSFP011481056.1:0-16171 GCA_009831015.1 Picea engelmannii | reverse complement strand
CATTGGGAGGAGAGTTGTAGTAAAAGAACGACCAAGCGCGAAAAGGGATCGACATCAAACACAAAAAATAAGGTACGTCCACTTAATCTCTTGAGCCTTGTATTTACATATGATTAATGGGGGTTTAGGCATGGGATGATGGTAAAAAGTAAGAGTCTTTAGGTCATTTTTTCATGAATGATAAAACCCTTAGTGCTAGTCCGTAGGAGGGATTTCCCACCCACAATAGAATTGAAGACCATACTGGGGAACTCTAGGGTTTCTGGGAATGTTTTTTCTTGGGTATTTTTAAGAACTGGTTTCATTTCTTATTTTTAAAGTTTCTGCAAAATTCTGAGCTAATAGAGATTTTGGTCTTCCATACCAGTTATCTTTGTTTCTTTGCTTGACTACATTTTTTTTTCGAGACCCACAGAGGTACACGCAGCATGTATAAGGTCTGCATGCGTGTACTCGTGCCCTACCTTCCCATAGCCCGCGTGTACACGCTAGCTGAGGAAGTGTCAGTCGTGTGTATGATTCCAGAAAATTTCTTTTAGAGAGGCAGTCATCCTCTCCCCTGTCAGAAATAATCCTTCTCAGGGGTTTTCTGGAACTCTTTCTAGTCTTTGTTGTTTGCAGTCTATAGCTTAGGTTTCACCTCAGATTGGTTAGTTCTATGAATTTTTCCTTGAATTGTTTTCTTTTTTCTGTTAAAGTAAGTGTCTGAGTCTTCAAGAGATCCTAGTTCTCAGTACCAGTAGTCTATGCCTAGGATATATTGCTTGGCCTTTCATTTTTATTAGAGTTTAAGAGGTACACATGGCCTGTATAAGGCCAGAACGTGTGTACACGCGCCCTGACTTTACATAGATCACGTGCACACGCTTGCTGTTGAACTATCAGCAGCGTGCCTATGGAGAAATTTTTTGTTTAAGGTGAGGTAGTCATCCTTTCCTTTGACAAGAGTTATACCTCTTAGGTTTTTGGGTCTCTGCCATAGCGGTCAGTAACTTAGGTTTGATCACAACAATAGCTTTCTTTTTCATTAAGAAGTTTTCCTCAAAATTTGTTTTTCATAGGGTTTTTAGACAAGTGTGAGAGTTCAGTTTTAATTTGTTTGTGTGTTATTTTTAAAGTGACTCTTTGCGATCTGTGCTTAGGCCAAAAGTTTTCTTTTTTTTTACTTGTTGATATTTTATCTTTTTTGCCTTGTGAGCATTCAAATAAATAAAAATGAAAAAAAAATCTTTGTTTGGTTAAATAGTGTTGGTTTGCATTAGTAACCAGGAAAAGTCTTTGCTTTCATAAGTTCTTGACAGTTTACTTAGATCATAAGTAGCTCGTAGTCGATTGAAATCCTGCTTTGATTTTGTTGTTCAAATATCTTAGAAAATTTTTAGTTTGAAAAGTTATTTAAGATTTGAGTCAAGAAGAAGTTATTTTGTTTCCAGCTTTCTGTTTATTTTTCTTTCGTCTTTCAAACATCACTAGTTTCATGTTCATAACCTTTGACTTAAGACAAGCCATAAAAATTAACGCTAAATATAAAATTCATTAGACCTTTTATGTTTGTAGGGTCAACCAACTAGTTTAGGGTTAGGGCCTTGAATTAGGTTGGAGAGGAAACTCTTCAAGGCTATTAAATCAAACATTGGAGCCTGAGTTAGGCAGTGTCAAAGTCCAGTATCGTGAAATTTATTCAGGACCCCCCTCTAACATAGGGGCAAAACATGATGTCACGTGCGAAAAGGTATCGGAGATAACCCCTCCAAAGTTGGACCAATCGTAGTGGAGAACACATATAGAGGGCTTGTCTTGGGATTCTATCAATTTCATTTTCCACGGAGCTTCGTGGGTCTCGAATCCATTCAAGGTCCTTAGTTGTCTTCCAGACTACTTGCCTTTGATACCCTTGACAGGTTTTGGGCTCAATACCCTACTCATTTTGGTCTACCCGACTTTCAACTGTACCCTCCTGGTGATTGTTCGCACGCTGGAAACCTAGTTGCCTATCTTTTTTAGAGACATACACAGGTGACTACGAGGGTATACCATAGTACCTAGGACAGACATCAGGCCACGCTTTGCAGAGTATACCTGGAGGGTGCTTCCATGTTCGAGTTGCACTTGCACTGGTAAGTTTCTCTAATGTTGGTTGTTGTAATTGTTCTTCCAACTAGTTTAGTGTTTTCTTGTTTTATCTTGGAGGGACCTTTTTAGTGTGTGTTGTTTTTGAACGAATATAAAGCCCTAGTGTGTCTTTGATCTTCTCACATAGTGGAGGATCACGAGCTCTACTGGTCACGAAGGCTTCTAGGCCTATCATCGGTTACACTAGAGCCACCCCCGCTAACACTAAGGCAAAAGCTAGACCAACAAGGGTCTTTTGAAGTGACCGGGTCACAGGAAATTGTACCCGACCAACATCCAAAGGAAACAACCATTTTAGACCTTGGAGCGAAAGATCTTGGTACATATGAAACTCTAACCACTAATTTTTCGGCACCCATCATCGTACAGATTCACCCTTACGAGTGCGAGACAGTGCCTCACGCAGCAATGTAAACAAATGTTGCCACTTCTTTTGGGAATTTTTCAATTCCCACTACGGTTGTCACCACAGGGGATATTCCACCTCCTAATCAACCATCATCGGTCTGAGCCACCATGGTATCGACCACCTCTACCTCGAGCAATGGTCCAATCCCATCTATGGCGGCAGCCACCACCCCTTTCACACCGAGTGCGGCAGGACCTCCGTTCTCATACGAGATGCCTAACTCAGGTACAAGTCATGTACTTTCCTACTCCACTTTACAAACTTTAGGTCTGGGGGCAGGGAGCTCTAATGCTCCTCTGGAAGGACACATGGGGGGCACTTTCTCTCATTTTAACATTTTTCCTTATGGGGGAGATCATATACCTTCTTCGTCCCCTTTGCTCAGTGACACCCACCAACAATCCACCAGGCCACCCACACACCATAGTTTACTTGGAGTAGGGAGTCAAGGACCACCTTCTCATAATATGTTGGTAGGTTTGACACTGTTTTCTTTGTTCAGTGCGTTTGGTAATAATGTTTTCTCGTCGGCTTATTTACCGACTGGGGGCAACCCCATTTATGGACAACCTATTCCTATGCAGGGTACTATTCCTGCACAGGGGGCAAACCCAGGAAATTCTTCCGCATTAGGACCTTGGAATTCTTGGCAGGGATCAGTTCCCTCGTTAGGAATGTCGATCTGGGGAAATTCTTTTCACAACCAATGGAACCCCGGACAAGGTACTATGCATATGCCCATGGGATCGGCATGGGGCAACTCTTCCCAAAGTCCTTTGAATGCAATGCATGCCCAACCATCTACATCCTATTTTGGGAATCAGCCGATGATGTCTCCTCACATGCAGAATCCGTACATTGGTCATGGCCATGGTTTTTATCAGAACCCAGGCCAGTAGCCAAACTTTTCCTGGCAACCTGGTGTCATTCAAACTCCAAGTCCTTTTTTCCATGGTTATCACCAACAACCCAAACTACCTTTCCTGGCAACCTTGCATTTTCCAGACTTGACAAGGTTGTTGAATGACCCTATCTGTCACAATCCGCATTGGCCCCCTATGTCGATGAATTTGCCTTCGGACATACCAAAGTTTGAAGACAATACTAACGAAGATCCGAGAGATCATGTGACCACCTTCCATCTTTGGTTCTCATCTAACTCGTTTAAAGACGACTCCGTGCAGTTGTGATTGTTTCAACGTACTCTCATTGGGAGTGTCGCGAAATGGTACATTGATCTTGACCGCTCAAGATACTCTTCCTTCAGTGAATTGGCAATGACTTTCCTAAACCATTTCGAATTACCTATGAGATACGACACTGGCACAGAATTGTTGGCCAATTTTGAACAGACAAAGCGGACCATATCTCTGATCACATCCAAGAATGGAGACGTCGAAAGAGTTTAATTAAGGTGCCAGTCCCACCAGCATTCCTGCTCGAGTGGTTCCTTAAGTCTTTGGTCCCACAGTTATCCAAAGACATCGCGACATTGGGAGTGTTTTCTGAAGAAGATGTCATCATGAGATCTCAACAGCTTGAGCTAATCTACTCTCAGTCTAGTTTATTATACGAGATCTTGCTAGATGCGCCACGCTCAATACTTGATAAAACCAGACAAAGAGCTAGACCACATGTCGATGGTATTGTTGGTTCAACACAAACAAATCCCCCTGAGCAACTGACGAAGTAATAGCAATAATTGTCTATACAACACACAACATCCAGCCAAACTACTGTTTTGGCTTCTCCCCCTACCAAAACGTCAGATGTACACACAGTGCAATCAACAAATCCAAAGGCCACCCTGCAGCCTGAAGGAAAGAAAAAACAACCAAAGGAGGGTAAGGGGGATAAGAAACCCACTAATAATGTCGGTGGGGTATCCGTGCAACCTGTGCATGGAATACCACCCAAGCCACCAATGTCCCTGGCTTGCAGAGGCCCAAAATTTTGTGACACAGCAACAGCCTGTCGTGTAACCAATCCATTTCAACATGGGAAAAACCTAACCCAAACCTCTACAAGCGCGAAAGGGGGCAGTCAAGGATCCTCTCCCTCTTCGAACAATTCTGCATCCGCGAATGTGTATATGATGAAGGGTGATGCTTTTATATCGACTAGAGCACACGACTATAGTAAACCAAGCAGTTATGAGAAGGGAAAAGAAGCTGAAATCCCATCTCTTCCTATCCATATTGAGAATACTTTAGGTGAAACAATGACATGCAACCCAAAAGGTGCATTCAAGAAAGCTTCTCACAACCCTACTGTAAAGGCCACCCATAACTATTCTGTGGTGGAGGATTTGTCCCAAACCCCTTGTGCAATGTCTGCTTTGGAGGTCCTCCAAAGCTACCCTTCCTAGAGGAAAGCTTTGTTAGTTGCTTTAGGATCTACCGAGACTTGTAATCCAGGTACAATCATGTTGGATACAACCGAATTAAAACCTCGTTTGCCTTACCACGTTGCATTTCAGATAGTAGTGTCTCACCCCACGAAAACTTTTACTCGGAACATTTTTTGCATTGTGGTTGATGAGGGTGCCTCGACATGCGTTATGTCATTGGCATGTTGGAAGGCCATTGGCCAGCCTGGTTTTTCTCTATCACCTACTCTTCTCACTTCTTTCGATGGTCATTCGTTCTAACCACATGGTATCATTCCCTCTTTCCCCATGTAGTTAGGAGGGAAGACCGTGTGCGTCGAGGTAGAAGTAGTCAACGCATCCCTCGACTACAATCTCTTGTTAGGAAGGAGTTGGACTTATGCCATGCAAGCAGTGGTTGCTATAGTTTTTCGGGTTTTGTTGTTTCCACATGAGGACCGTATTGTGAACATTCATCAATTGTCTTTCTCCAGACCTAAACCTTCACTGGGGGCATCTGCGGTCCCAATAATTGATAATCCCCAACCAGGCATAGTTAATGTAGGGGTTGGTTTGTGCCCATCTTTGATGGGTACCTTCGATTACCCACCCCCTCAAGGCGATGTCAAGTTCATATCCAACCACCATAAGGTTGAGATTTTCCAAGTTACGTCATTTCGCACAATTTACTTCAATGATCCATGGATACTTCCTTCCCCATCGGCCACGATGGAAGGGACAAGGCACCCTAGCATGTCCATTCCCTTGTCTGCAGCTGAAGTAGCATACTCTTTAGTCCAGCAATCTTCAACTGACATAGATCCAACTCCTGCACAAGAGTTCGATCCGATTCTAGAGCCTATTTGAGCTCAAGGCTCTCCCGTTGATAACGATTCGTTATACTTAGTCTTGCCCTCTGATGAAGCAATAATTGAAGCAATGACTAGTCCAAACAAACCCTGGGACGATCTCCATCACAGATCATACTTGCTCCCCGATTTAAGTAGAATCGAAGCAGGAGAATTCACCTTGACTATGACTAGAGATAGGTCTTGTCCTATTAATCCCTTAGCTACACATGAGGTTTATACCGAGGGTAATATGGAAACTATCATTGAAACTATACCAATTAATATCTTCAAAACCCCTGGCATCGTGGAGAATGTTTTCGTTGGAGTTGATTGTTCCCCCAAAGAGATTCAAATCTACACAGATCTTTTTAAAGAATTTCGCGACATTTTTTCTTGGTCTTACAAGGAAATTCCAGGCATTGATCCAAGAATAGTCGAACATGAAATCACAACTTATCCTGATGCCAAGCTAGTTCAGCAGAAGATTCGTCCAGTTAATCCCAGGAAAGCAACAGCCATTAAGGTTGAAGTCGAGAAATTGCTCAAGGCTGGTTTTATCTACCCTATCCATCTGACCCAATGGGTGTCAAATCCGGTGCTGGTCAACAAGAAACAAAGCATGACTCGTGTATGTATGGACTTTCGTGATTTGAACAAGGCTTGTCCAAAAGATAATTTTCCCACACCATTCATCGACCAGAAAATTCATGAATGTGCAGGTTGTGAGGCCTTTTCTTTCATGGATGGTTTTTCAGGATATAATCAGACACAAATCAAACCCGAAAACCAACACAAAACTGCATTCATTTGTCCTTGGGGTACATTTTCCTATCGTAAGATGTCTTTTGGTCTCAAAAATGTTGGAGCTACTTTCCAATGGGCCATGTCTTTTTCTTTCCATGATCTCAAGCATATAGTCGAGGCCTATTTAGATGATTTATCATCTTGATCTCACAAGAGAACGAATCATCCCACACAGCTCTGACTTATCTTTGAGCAATGTCGCTACTTCCGGATTCATTTGAATCCAAATAAATGTAGCTTTTGCATAACATCAGGGCATTTTTTAGGTTTCATAATGTCAACAACAGGGATCATGGTCGATCCTCTCAAGGTTGAGTCAATAGTTCAGTTGCCCCCCCCCCACACACAATCCTTGGTAGCAGTCCATGTTGTTCAATGGTTCTGTCATTATGTTATGTTTCTCAAGACCATCATCATTACCATTGTGAATCCATTTCAATACGTGTTGACACGACGAGTAATAGGCGGAAAGATCAGTAGATGGATAGTCGTCCTCCAGGAATCCGACTTAGATTTCGTTTCAGTGAAATCCAAAAAGTCACTGGTCTTCGCAGAACTCATCTCGAAACTTCCGATCGATTCAGGTGATGTTATGCCCGAAGAGTCGCCTATCAGAAGAGATATGTTTTTTATCGCATCTTCGGATCCCTGGTATGGAGATATACTTGTCTATCTCTAGACTTTGAAGTGCCCCAAATCTGCTTCTCGTGATGAGCGTCACTGTATACACCATCAGGTTGAGATTTATCTCATACTTGGCGATACATTGTATTGAAGAGGTGTAGACTGCATCCTTCGTCGATGCCTTACTCACGAAGAAGCAGTTATCATGCTTAACGATTGCCATATCGGAGCATGTGGCGGTCATTTGTCTGAGTTGGAAATAGCCCAAAAGATTTTACGAGCAGGTTACTTCTGGTCGACACTAATCAAATATTGTATCGAATCGGTCAAAAAGTGCCACCCATGTCAAATCTTCTCTCAAAATGTGAGGGCACATCCCGCTCCCATGTTTCCTGTCATCACAGTTGGTCCCTTCACCAAGTGGGGGATTCATTACACTACATGCAACCCTCCTTCAGCAAGGGGGCATCGTTATATCATTGTCATCGTAGACTACTTCATGAAGTGGTTTGAAGCTATGCCAACGTTTAAATATGATGGAGAGACTGCAACTCTCTTTTTATTCAACCAGATAATAGCAAGGTTCGGCGTCCCGAGAGAGATTGTCACTGATGATGGCAGTCACTTTCAGAACCAAATGATGATTGAATTAACATCAAAGCTTGGGTTGTGGCAAGAACATTTGTCACCCTACTACCCCCAATCAAATGGCCAGGTAGAAGCTGTAAATAAATATCTTAAGACCATCCTACAGCGAACGATCAACTCAGCCAATTCAAATTGGAATTTGATGTTATACTCGACATTATGGGCTTACCGAACATATGTTAAGACTGCAACTAGTTTCTCACCTTTTCAACTCATTTACGGACTAGAAGTAGTCTTGCCTATAGAATGTTAGATCCCATCCCTAAAATTGGCAGTACAGTTATTGCCAGACACTTCTCCAGTTGAAGAACGGTTATTATACCTTGAGCAGCTCAATGAGAAGCATCATGATGCGGCTCTGGCCAACGAGGCTCATAAAAAAAAAGTCAAGTGTCAGTATGATCGATCCGTTCGTCCTCAGATTTTCTCTGAGGGAAACCTTGTCCTGGTCTATGACCAAGATAAGGACCCCCTGGGGGCAGGAAAATTCAAACCCATGTGGTTCATACCTTTCATCATAAAAGAGGTTCTAAAAAAGGGCGCTTATTGTCTGGTTGACTTTGAGTGAAATGCTTTGGCAGAGCCTAGAAATGGGCTCTACCTCAAAAAGTATTACTCATAGGTAGGTCACCTTGGGTAACTTTTTGTAACATATGTATAGTCTTTGTACTATTAATTTCTAGTTTCTTTTAGTATTATGGACGTATCATTTTTAATGTTATCTTTTGTCACTGTGGTAGATGTCAAGAGAATCAGAGGTGTTCATTAGGTATGCAGACAGTGCTAGTCGACTTAGAGGCTTGCCTCCACAGCTTGGATAATTTTTACACTTGGAGGCCAGTTATTATCTTCCAGAGGTATATGCTTAGGCAACACCACAAGCAATGTCGTCGAGTACAGTGCAGTTATTGAGTTGCTTCGTGACACCCTGTCATTTGGTATCTCTCATCTCCAGGTCTATTTAGATGCTTAGCTGGTTGTGTCTCAGTTAAATACAGTCTACCGTGTTCATGATCCAACTTTACACCGACTATTCCTTAGGGTACGTCTCTTAGGACGAAGCTTTGATTATATTACATATTTCCATGTCCCTAGGAGATTAAACCAAGATACAGATACTCTAGCTAATCAAATTTTAGACTGGCATCTCGCACACATATAAAAAGACATACACATAAACATGTAAATACATTTTTAAAGGAAAATATGATCCATAAGACACAAAAAGACATAAAAATCCATATATAATATCATAATCATCAAAGTACATAGGTGGACGCAAGCGCCTCAAAAAATATGATCAGTAAAGAGTCATGGGGCTTATGCCCTCAAAAAATATATACAAGTGGAGCTATCAAAGTCTAGAATAACTAAGTTCAAGGCCTGTGGGCCCTGTTCTTTCTCATGCTCGTAAATACCTGAGAATGTAACCGAGTAAACTTTTATCACTTTTTCGGACTCGTAAAGGTTATACGAAAAAGGAACCCCCTGGAGGTCCCTTTAAGCTCTTTTCAAACTCTCTACACATGAAAATATTGTCAAGTGATATTGTTCTTTTCACACTCGTTAAAGTATTTGAAGAAAATTTTTGTTGAGTGGTAGATAATCTCTTTTTCGGTCTCATCAGAATAACTTACGAAAAAGGACATTTTGGAGTTTTCTTTAAGTGTTTTTCAGACTATCTAAATATGAAAAACCCTTGAGTTTTCTTTCCTTAGACTCATAAAACAAACATCAAAAGGCCCATATGGGACCAAACCACTCCTTCTTAGGGTTCATTAAACATACTTTGAGGGATTCATCTGAAGGATGAGCTTACATTTACAAGCATATGTTATCCTCCTCAAGCTTGCGTAAAAATAAAGAGGTACTCGCTAGAAATGGTGGGGGGAAATTGCGAAAGAAATGTATCTAAACTTGTATTCAATGGAAGATTCACTTCTGAACATGACACCCTTTCACTCGCTTTGTGTCTAATTTGGAAAATTTGCTTGTCTCTTGATCAAACTCCTTTATAAGATTACAAATTGGTCTGTGATCCCTGTTGTTGAGTCAGTGTTTCCAAGACAATTGGTGTGTCGTCAATGTGTTCAAAGAGAAGTTCAACCCAGAAATCCTTCTATTGTGTCGGTCATTTATGTAGTCCTTAAGCCTTCTATTGCATCGGCCATCCCTTAGACAGTCTTGAATCACTTGTTACTCTGATCTACTTCAAATCTTGTTACCCATTTCATGTCATTGATGGGGGATACATTAAGGCCCTCCTGTGACAAGTCTTTTCCTGTCGAATTCAACACATTATCCAGGAATTAGACCTAGAAACTAATTGGTACCTTGGAACTTGCATGCCTCAATGGCAACTTTCATCACTTTCAATA
This sequence comes from Picea engelmannii, assembly GCA_009831015.1. Lineage (NCBI taxonomy): Eukaryota > Viridiplantae > Streptophyta > Pinopsida > Pinales > Pinaceae > Picea > Picea engelmannii. The sequence continues at coordinate 5,956 of WSFP011481056.1, read as the reverse complement.
GTGGGTTTTCATTATTGACCCCTGATCGGGAGATTCCACCGAGTGTTCGACTTCAACTCATAAATTCACACCCATTGGATTGTGCTAGTGTACTTTGGGATTCATTGATATTGATGATGATTTCCCTCATACTTGTTAATGATATACACTAATGATTGATAATCAAGTGGTTTCTACCATGTTCGACTTCAACACATGTATTCACATGGTTACATTCGTACTATAGAGTGGTGGAGATGAAGACCCTGGATATTTTCTGATAGATTCAGGTTGCATTGGAGTATATTCAAATTGTATTGTTGCATAGATCCACTATGTGTGTCCCGTGGATATGTTTATATTTGAGTCTTTAACACATATATCCACGGTGTATTTTTGGTGGCTATGTTCAAATTTGAGTCATATTGGCATGGATCCATAGTGTATGTTTGGTGGCCATGACATGTCTTACTTGAAATGGATCTTTGCATGTCAGCATTTATGCTTTGAGTCATTTGTATTCTGAGTATGGGAATTCTTACCTCAGTGATGATATATTATTGTACTGCATTTCCTTGTTTGTTGGCAGGTTTTTCGACCGATGTGTTCCTTGTTCCCTACAGACACTAGACAAAGTATTTCAGCTATCAATATGTTCTAACTGCATACTTTGTGGGGCTCTCTTTTACACATTATTTTTGTCACCCCTATGACTGTTAATTATGTAAACCTATCCTTTGTCTTGAGAAGGATCAATGGCCTGAATCCATGAAGAAGAATGAAGATACATTTTCCTAGAGAGATGAAAATTATACTTTTGCTTTGTCAAAAACCTTAGAAAAAGGGATCGTCGCACCTTTCTCAGTGTTAAGGGTGCGACAATCTAGGATCGTCACAGGTTTCACCACAGTGGCCTATAGCATCGTCGTATTTTTCTCAGTGTTAAGGGTGCGATGATTTTTGTATGAAGGAAAAAGGGGAATTTCTCAAAAGTTCTAGAATAGAAGCTTTGAGGGTGATGTGGCCTTCGATCGGTTTTGATCTGAATCACATCCCTGATCTCATGGGATCATCCTAACCTCCACACCCTATCCTTTTCAGCTCATTAAAGGAGAGGAGTTCTCATGGGGAAAGTTGGATTGAGTTGGCTAGAGTTTTGTAGCTTGGAGTTTTTGGAGCTTGTATGTTGGCTTTGAGCTTTGCTTTGTCAAGATAGATTGTTGATGTCAGAATTCGTGAAGCAGAAGTGTGTGGGAAGCAAGGAAATATTGGAAGGAACCTGACAACATCAAGGCATCTGGTTGCATCTTTCTTCGACGTTCTTTAATACAATGATATATTTTTTTCCCATAAAATTGGTCTTATTTTATTATATGACTCCTTGATCACATACATAGGTTTTTTTTAGTATACGTTGTTTCTTTCACTTTGTTGGCTTGTGTATTTTTTACAATTTCAAGATACCATAAGCCTTGGAATGGAGCAAGGATGGCACTAGCGAGGACAAACAACATTTAAAAGGTATGGCATTTATCTCTTGTTAGTTAATATCCTTGATAATTAAAACTTAGGGAAAGTTTTATATTGTGTCTTGTTTTGTTCTAGTTTCAGGGTGAAACTAGGGAGATTTTTTTGTGTCCACACTTATCGATTAGTCCGATAACAAAATTTAGTAACCCACACTGCTAGAGGGTGATAACTATTTCTGGGTCATTCCCGACTAAGTAATCATCTTCTTCATGCTCTCGTTCGTGCCACTCCAACATCTTAACCATGGAAAGCCTGCCAAGGAACCATAAGATGAGATTAGAAACATAATTTTCTTTCCTCAGGGTTTTCTCTTGTTGGGTTCATATTTTCAAATTTTGGGTTGCGTTCATCGTAGGCTTGTGCATTCACACAATGCAACGTCGTCGCACCCTACCTATAGGGTCACCTACAATGATCTTAGATCGTCGTGATTCTCGATATAGGGCACCTATGATGACCTCAATGCATGGGTAACCCCTAAAAAATCAACCCAAAACATAAATTTAATCAATGAAAATCAATTTTGAAACCATGAAAAGATGAAGGATAAGGAGATTACCTCTTTTGCATAAATGATTTGTGAAATGATCCTTCGTGCACTCCGCAATCAACAGTTGAAAATCGAGGTGAAAAAGGGCTTTGGAGCAATGTTTGGGAAAAGTTACAAATGAAATGGTAAAATGTGGTTTGTTACCTATTTTATTTACCTTTATCACTTTTCATTTGCATATTATATTATTTTTATGATTTATCCAAACCCTAAAGTCTTAACAACTTTACAAGTGATTGATTTTTGCAGATTGAAAAAGTCTAGAGGTGAGACATTGGAACAAGGGTTCGTTTTTTGGTTTGTTTTTATATATTTGTCGCATGTACAGATCCTTTTATGGTTTTTTAGGAAAAACTCTGAGTAAGTCTTAATTCTTTCTCATGATTGTAAAACCATGAGAATATAATCAAGTAGTCTTTTGTTGTTTTTTTGAACTCGTACTGGTGACACGAAAAATTAAACCTACGGAGTATCCTTTATGATCTTTTCACACTCCTTAAAAATGAAATGATTGTCGAGCAACCTTGTTCTTTTCACGCTCATAAAATTATTAGAAGAAAACATCTGATGAGCCGTGGGTTATCACTTTTTCGGTCTCGTCCGATTAATTTACGAAAAATGACCTTATGGAGTTATCTTTAAGTGTTTTTCAGACTCTCTAAAAATGAAAAACCCCTGAGTTTTATCTCTTTGGACTCGTTAAACAAACATTGAAAGACCCATATGGGATCAAACCACTCCTTCTTAGGGTTCGTTAAACATACTCCGAGGGACTCATCTAAAGGATGAGCCTACATCTACAAGAATATGTTACCCTCCTCAAGCTTGTGTAAAAATAAAGAGGTACTCGCCAGAAATGGTGGGGGGGAATTGGGAAAGAAATGTGTCTTTGTATTTGTGTTAGTGGAAGTAATAGTCGCTCTTGAACATGACACCCCCCTTCATCATTGTATCTAGGTTGGGAAATCCATTTGTCTCTCATTTGAACATCCACAAGTTCATATGTTGGGTCCTCTATGAGTTAATGCTTCCAAGACCATTGTCATGTCATTCATATGTTCAAGAGAAGTCCAACCTAAAGGAGCCTTCTATTGATTCGTCCATCTGTAGTTATAAATTTTCTACCATGTCGGCCTTCCCTGTGTCAGTTTCGAATCACTTTATACTTTGATCTACCTCAAATATGCTACATATTTCATGTCATTGATGGGGGATACATCAAGTCCCTCCTGTGACGAGTCTCTTCCTATCGAATTCAACTCATTATATGGGAACAATACTTAGAAATCATTTAGTACCTTAGAGCCTACATGCCTCAATGGCATGTTTCTTCTCTTTCAACAGTGGGTTCACATCATTAACCCTTGATTGGAAGATTCCATCGAGTGTTCAACTTCAACTCATTTATTCACATTCGTTGGATTGTACTAGGGTACCTTGGGAGTCATTGATATCAATGGTGATTTCCCTCGCACTTGCTAACGGTTTTCATTAATGGTTGGTAATCAAGTGGTTTCTACCATGTTCGACCTTGACACATGTAATCACATGGTTAGATTCGTACTTAGAGACGATGGAAATGAAGAGCTTGGATATTATCATTTTGATCCAGGTTGTGATGGAGTATTCATGAATTTGTATTGACACATAGATACACTGTGTATGTCTCGTGGCTATGTCTGAATTTGAATTCTTTTATAGCATAGATCCACAGTGTATTCATGGTGGCTATGCCGAATCATGATGACATGGATTCATAGTGTATGTTTAGTGGCCATGACTCACTTGACACTTATGATTAGAGTCACTTGTAGTCTATTCATGGGAATGCCTACCTCAAATATGGTATGATATTATGCAGATGCTTGTCTGTTTGCAGGTTCCTGATCGATGTGCTCCTTGTTTTTGACACACACATTCTACAAAGTATTTCAGTTGTCACAAGTTCCAGCTTCACACTTTGGGGGGCATTCTATTACACATTATTTTGGTCACCTCTGTGATCACCTGACAATATGTGTTCATGTTCCCTAAAAATATTAAAAGAGACTTTCTCTATGGGAAAAGTGATTTTCTTTCCTCTGCCAAAAACCATATGAAGGAAGGTCGCCGCATCCTGCTATATGCATGGGATGCGACGATGCCTAATCATCACACTCTATACTATACCTGGGTTGTGACGTCGTCGGATGGTGCTTGTTCATATGGTGCGACGATGATTAAAGCATGGTAAAAGTTAAATTTCACTGATGTTCTAGAGGGAATCTTCTAGAAGATGAGGTGGCCTCCGATCGGTTTGGATCTTACTCGCTTCTCTGATTTTGTGGGATCATCCTAATATCCTCATCCATCTCTCTTTCACACTATATAAAGAGGGATCTCTCATGGAAAGGCTAAGGTTGAATAGGCTAAGAATTGTATGGAGAGTTCTACTTCAAATTATGCTTGAGAGATTTGTTTTAGTTCTTCAAGTCATATTGTAGATCTTCTTCATTCAAGGCATTTGGAGCAAAGATGTGTATGTTGAAGCAAAGAGCCATTGAAATGGGACCTTGCAACATCAAGGCATGGGTTGTATTCTCCACTTTCTATTCACTTAATACAGTAATGCATTTCTTCCCTATATAAGCATCTTGCCTTCTATTGTATAATTCCTTGATCATATACATAGACTTCATTAGAATATATATATCTTTGTTCCCCCTCTTTGATAGTTTTTGATTCCGCACTGATCAATTTTGTTATCAAACTAATCGATAAGTGTGGACACAAACAGATCTCCCTAGATCCCACTAAAAACTAGAACAAAACAGAACAGATTGCACACTTCGCCTTAAACTTCATTATCATATGAACTAGTTTAATGAGGTACAAGTGACATACCTTTTAAACGACGCTTGATCCTCGCTAGTGTCATCCTTGTAGTTCATTCATTGGGTTTTCATAATAGTAAGCATGTCCAAGAATCACAAACGAACAAAGAGGGAAAACAAATATATATACATTCTCATGAAGTCTATGCATATGATCAAGGAATTATACAATAGAAGACAAGATGATTTTATAGGGAAGAAATGCATTACTGTATTAAGTGAATAGAAAGTAGAGAATACAACCCATGTTTTGATGTTTCAATGTCCCCTTTCAATGGCTCCTTGCTTCAACACACACACCTTTGATCCAAATGCCTTGAATGAAGAAGATCCATAATCTAACCTGAAGAACTAAAGCAAAGTTTCAAGCATAATCTGAAATAGAAATCTCCATACAAATCTTAGCCTATTCAACCTTAGAATTTTCCATGAGAGATCCCTCTTTATATAGTGTGAAAGAGAGATGGATGAGGATATTAGGATGATCCCACCAAATCAGATAGGTGAGTAAGATCCAAACCGATCAAAGGCCACCTCATCTTCTAGAAGATTCCCTTCTAGAACATTTGTGAAATTTGACTTTTCCCATGCTTTAAGCATCATCGCACCCTATGCACAAGCAACATGCAATGACGTTGCAACCCAAGTATAGTGAAGATTGCGATGATCAGGCATCATCGCACCCCATGCATATAGAAGGGTGCAACGACCTTCCTTCATATGGTTTTTCATAGAGGAAAGCAAATTACTTTTCCCACAGAGAAAGTCTCTTTATTATTTTTAGGGAACATGAACACATATTGTCAGGTGATCACAGAGGTGACCAAAATAATGTGTAACATAATTCTCCCCAAAGTATGAAGTTGGAACTCGTGACAACTGAAATACTTTGTAGAATGTGTGTGTTGAAAACAAAGAGCACATCGATCAGGAACCTACAAGCAAACAAGCATCTGCATAATATCATACCATTTCTGAGGTAGGCATTACCATGCTCAGACTACACATGACTCTAATAATAAGT
>WSFP011481055.1:0-16171 GCA_009831015.1 Picea engelmannii | reverse complement strand
ATATATATATATATATATATATATATATATATATATATATATATATATATATATATATATTTGATATTTTTGGAATTCAAAATATCAATTTATTGTCTCATATTTGATTTCTCAAAAGGTTAATTTATGTTTTACAATATTGTTTTATGTTGTTTTATAGGATTTGTTCAATGAGAGTTTCACTATGAAGCTTATAAGACTTTTTTCTTATTTTAGTAATATTGATTTTCTTTTTTAAGCTAGCTATATAACATAAATATGGTTTTCATATTCTAACTTTTGTCTTTATAGGACATTAATTTTGTGGTTTTTTCATTTCTTCATTGCACCACTATTTATGGTTCATAAATGGTAGGCTTGTGGTGTTTCCATTTCACCAATAGAGTTCTCTATGAAATTAAAATGATGAGAATCTCTATATTTACTATGTCAATGTTGAAATAATATTTCTCTATTGTTAATATGTTAAACACCATTATTAATGTGATGCAAGAGCATCGCCAACTTCATCAAGCGAGCCAGCGCGATGGTGGGAGACAACTGGATAAGCCAGCATGAAATTTTGAAAACACTTTGGGAATTGTTGCACAAGTCTTTAATGAAGCCATTTATGAAGGCACATATGTATATTGTATTGGACCTTGAGCCTTTAAGCTCTCGTCCTTTGGTAGATAGTCAGTATTTAATAGATTTAATGCTGGTAGATAGGATTTTAAGTCTAGATTTGATAGATTTAGAGTCTAAGAGGGAAAACAGATATAGACACCCTCATTGTATCATTGTAACATTATTCAGATATTGGAAAACAGGAGCAAGAAGAGAAGAGCATGTAGAGAATTGTATGAAGAACGCCCATGTATAGATATTGAATTAATAGAAGAAAGTTTTAATTCAATTTCATGGTTTGTGTTGTTTCTCTGTGTATTGATATTATGCTCATGGATGTTTTGCTTCCTGTCACACATTGCTTTTATATGCTGTGTATGTGATTTCATGGTTGAATTGAAGTCTGAAGGGGAGAAGGAATTAGTTTCAATTGTTTCTCTATTTTGAGCCAGAGGATTCCTACAAGGAGTGCAATCAAATTTGTCCGCAAGGAGTGCATTGACAGAAGGGTTCAATTAGAGAAAGATTTTGTTCTCATTTCTTCGAAGGTGCAGTTAGGCACAGTGTCGTGCAAGGAGTGCGCAGGCCAAGGAAAAGCCTCAGGGTGGCGAACCTGAGCAAGGTTCTGAAAGATTTCTGCTACAAGAGTGCACAAGGTAGAGTGACTTCAACACTCAGTCGAGGTTGAAGGGTTGCCGCAAAGAGTGCATGCAAGAAGTTCTCATAAGGGGTTGAGAAATCGGGAATAAGATCAGGAGGAGTAGACCTTTGAATCCACCGAAGGATAAGTGCAGGGAAGATTCTATTGGAAGTCTGAAGGAAGGATCGTAGGTTGGCAAGCAGGAGCCAAGTCTTTGTGAAAGAAGCACTTGATTCATCGTGCAAAAATCATCCAAGGAAGGATAGACAGTCGAAATTCTTCGAAAAGATTTTGCGAAGTCCCGAGGGTCATAGGATCTTGTGGAGGTGCAAGGGGTTTATGAAAATAGCGTTCGAGGGTTTGAAACTCAGGAGGGAGCAGAGCCATCGATTCAAGGCATAAAAAACCATTGGATATGAACGTGACATCGCATATCGGGTAATCGTGAGTTGAAGTTCCAAGAGATTACAACAAAGATCACGATGTTGCGAGTAGCGATATCTCGATAGGATCAAAACCATTCGTTGTGGAGGACGTGTGTCAAGAGATCCCGAGGAGTTGGGGCTCGACACCTTGGAGTTTTCGGAGGTAAGAAATTCTTGCATATTGAAATCCCGATATGTGATATCCCAACAGAAGGGTCGTGTGGGCCACACCCGAAGTTAGTGGGAAACAAGTGGTGGAATATCGGGGATCGGGAAAAGGGAAGTCTCGAGTCCTTCGACATCAGGATTCGCGATCCCGCGAATCCCGAAACCCCGACGGAGTCGATGGAAGGTGGAATATTCTATCCACACATGTTCCTCATAGCATCGGTACATCGGGGTTCGAAGAATCGTGAGGCATAAGGTACGCGAACATAGAATTCATGAAATCGTGAATTTCGATTTCCCAGTCGTTAAGGGAGATCATTGAAGAGTCAATGTGGGTGACGAATTCTTGATAGGGAATTAGAATATCATTTCAGCTCTTTGGGCCGAAGGAAGAGAAGGTCCTGAGGGAGCGGACATGCCCTGGGGTGCGGGTTTGCGTCAAGAGTGGTATCAGAGCGGGATTAACTCTTTGTTTTCTGTAGTAGGGAGAGAGAAAATTCACCATGCCTCCTAGAAGAGAAACACAATCACCCAACCCAGAAGACAGGGAGGTGTGAAGAAGAGGTAGACCGACAGGAAATCCAGAAATGGAGAGATAGATGAGAGATCTTCGAGCAAGACTTGAGGAGATGGAAACAACCCAGAGATGCACAGTTAGTGCAGGGGATCTTAGTGATTCCAAGGATGAAATTGAGGCTGAACACGAGGAGGAGGTTGCAGCTGAAGATGCATCAATTGAACGGTTGATAAAAGCTATCACCAGAATGGGTGCGAAGGCGAAAATGGACATTCCAGTTTACGAGGGAATCCTGGATGCAGAAGAGATATTGGATTGGATTAGAGCTCTTGATACCTTCTTCGATTATGAAGATATCGAAGAGGATAAGAAGGTCAGACGTACTGTCACGCACCTAAAAGGACATGCAACATTGTGGTGGGATGAGCTACAAGCTTACAGACGCTGCAAAGGCAAGCATAAGATCAAGAGTTGGGATCGAATGATTGCGAAGATGAAAGCGAAGTTCATCCCAAGGGACTACCAAATTACTCTGTTCAGGAGAATGAAAAACCTGAGACAGAAGCTGATGACAGTGAAGGAGTATACTGAGGAATTCTACAAGCTGAACATCAGAGTAGGTCATCGGGAGAGTGATGCTGAGAAGGTTTCCAGATATCTAAATGGTCTGAGGTATGACATTCAGGATGAACTGAGCATGGTTACCATCAGGATGGTGGAGGATGCTTAACATATGGCTATGAAAGTAGAGGAGAAGCTGAGCCGTAAGAAAGGTCAGCGAGGGCAAGGCATAATTTAGCCTATTGGTAAGACAGTTGCCCAGGAGAAATTCTAGAAACCCAAGGAGGAATGGAAGAAACCTTAGGGTAGAGTAGAAAGGGGTGGGACCTCACAGAAAGGACCATACATTGAATAGAGAGGGCAACATAATGAGGAAAAGTGAGATTATGTTGATGCAAACACTTTTCCTCGTACCAGAGGTAGAGGAAGCGGCCGAGGTGGAGTAATCACATGTTTCACATGTGGAAAGAATGGACACAGGTCATTTGAGTGTCCAGAGAAAAAGAAGGACATCGAAGAAGCTCACATCACAGAAGCGCAGAGGTGAGATGTTGAGTCTGAAGATATAGAAGGTGGAAGGTCACTGATGATGCGTAAAGCTCTCTTGACACCTAGAAAAGAGGTGGAAGACTCAGCTTAGAGGACCAAACTGTTCAGGACAACTTGCAAGACCAAGGATTGGGTATGCAAGGTTATTGTGGACAGCGGTAGCACATATAATCTCGTTTCGACCGAGATGGTAGAGAAGTTAGAGCTGGAGACGACTAATCACCCGAGTCCATACAAAGTTTCATGGCTACAGAAGGGACATCAGGTGAGTGTCACTAAACAATGTTTAGTTGAATTCAAGATAGGTGGATATAATGATAGAGTACTCTGTGATGTTATTCCTATGGATGTATGTCATTTATTGCTGGGTAGACCATGGAAATATGACAGAAATGTGGTTCATGATGGGAGAATGAACACATATACCCTGGAGAAGGATGGGAGGACACACATGTTGCTTCTGATAAAGGATAAGGAGGTGAAACCAGAAGTAAGAAACACAATACTTCTCATGAGTGGGAAGTAACTTCTTACAGAGATGGAGAAGAAAGAAGATCCACAATTCTTTGTGGTCAGAAAGCCGAGGATTGTTCTGACTAGCACAAGAGTGGATGATCTACCAGATGAGATTCAGGAACTACTGGAAGAGTTTGCTGATATCGTGGTGGATGAATTACCTCATTCGTTTCCACCAATGAGAAGTGTGAGTCATCATATAGACCTCATACCAGGAGCTAGTTTTCCAAACAAAGCTGCGTATAGGTTGACGCCCCAAGAAAATGAGGAGGTTATGAGGCAGGTGCAGGAACTACTGGATAAAGGACTCATCAGGGAAATTTTAAGCCCGTGTTCTGTTCCGACAGTACTTAGTCCAAAGAAGGATGGAGGCTGGAGAATGTGTACCAACTCAAGAGCGATCAACAAGATAACCATCAGGTACAGGTTCCCACTGCTGAGAATGGATGATCTGATGGATTGCCTGAGTGGGGCAAAGTATTTTTCAAATATTGATTTGAAGAGCGGATATCATCAGATTCGCATGAGAGAAGGCGATGAGTGGAAGGCAACCTTCAAAACAAAAAAAGGATTGTATGAATGGCTAGTCATGCCGTTTGGCTTGACGAATGCACCAAGTACTTTTATGAGGTTGATGAATGAAGTCCTGAGGGAATTCATTGAGAAGTTTGTTGTCATATATCTGGATGATATACTGATTTTCAGCAAGACAAAGGCTGAACATCTGAAGCATTTGGCCATTGTGATGAGGAAGCTACAACAGGAGAAGTTGTTGGTCAACATGAAGAAGTGCTCATTCATGAAGACAAAAATCATTTATTTGGGTTTTGTTATTTTGGAAAATGAATTGAGGATGGATCTAGATAAGGTAGAAGTGATTAAAATTTGTCCATCACCGAGAAATGTATTCGAGGTGAGAAGTTTTCATGGTTTGGCTAGTTTCTACCGGAAGTTCATCAAGAATTTCAGTGGAATTAGCACAGCGATGATGGACACAGTCAAGAAGAGACATAAGTCTTTTCATTGGATAGCAGAGGTGGAGAAGAGATTCAATCTGTTGAAGCGGACGATCACGGAACAACCGGTGTTGGTGTTGCCGGATTTCCACAAGACGTTTCAGGTGAAATGTGATGCAAGTCGGTATGCCATAGGAGCGGTCTTGAGTCAGAAAGACAGACCAATTGCATATTTCAGCGAGAAGCTAGATGAAGCAAAACTGAAATGGATGTTTTTCTTCCTGTCACACATTTCTTTTATATGCTGTGTATGTGATTTCATGGTTGAATTGAAGTCTGAAGGGGAGAAGGAATTAGTTTCAATTGTTTCTCTATTTTGAGCCAGAGGATTCCTTCAAGGAGTGCAGTCGTATTTGTCTGCAAGGAGTGCGTTGAAAGAAGGGTTCAATTAGAGAAATCTTTTGTTCTCATTTCTTCGAAGGTGCAGTTAGGCACAGTGTCATGCAAGGAGTGCGCAGGCCAAGGAAAAGCCTCCTGGTGGTGAACCTGAGAAAAGTTCTGAAATATTTCTGCTGCAGGAGTGCACAGGGTAGAGCGACTTCAACACTTAGTCGAGGTTGAAGAGTTTCCACAAAGATTGTGCGCAAGAAGTTCTCAGAAGGTCTTGAAAAATCGGGAATAAGCTCAGTAGGAGTAGACCTTCGAATCCACTGAAGGATAAGTGTAGGGAAGCTTATATTGGAAGTTTGAAGGAAGCATCATAGGTTGGCAAGTAGGAGCCAAGTCTTTGTGAAAGAAGCACTTGATTCATCGTGCAGAAATCATCCAAGGAAGGATAGATGGTCGAAATCCTTCGAGAAGATTTCGCGAAGTCCCGAGGGTCATAGTATCTTGCGGAGGTGCAAGGGGTTTATGGAAATAGCGTCCGAGGGTTTGAAACTCAGGAGGGAGCAGATCCGTCGATCTGAGGCAAAAGAAACCATTGGATCTGCACGTGACATCACATATCGGGTAATCGTGAGTTGAAGTTCCAAGAGATTGCAACAAAGATCGCGATGTCACAAGTAGCGATATCCTGATAGTATCAGAACCGTTCATTGTAGAGGACGCGTGTCAGGAGATCCCAAGGAGTCGAGGCTTGGCATATCAGAGTTTTCGGAGGTAAGAAATTCTTGCATATTGAAATCGTGATACGTGATATCCCGACGGAAGGGTCTTGTGGGCCTCACCCAGAGTTAGTGGGAAACAGGTGGTGGAATATCGAGGATCGGGAAAAGGGAAGTCCCGAGTCCTTCGACATCAGGATTCACGATCCCGCAAATCTTGAAACCCCGACAGAGTCGACGGAAGGTGGAAGAGTCTATCCACACGTTTGCCTTGGAGAATAGGTACATCAGGGTTCGAAGAATCGTGAGGCATAAGGTACGCGAACATAAAATTCACGAAATCACGAATTCCAATTTCCCGACCGTTAAGGGAGATCATTGAAGAGTTATTGTGGGTGAAGAATTCCCGATAGGGAATTAGAAGAGCGTTTCATCTCTTCAGGCTGAAGGAAGAGAAGGTCCTGAGGGAGCGGACGTGCCCTGGGGTGCACATTTGCATCAAGAGTGGTATCAGAGCGGGATTAACTCTTTGTTTTCTGTAGCAGGGAGAGAGAAAATTCACCATACCACCCAGAAGAGAAAGACAATCACCCAACCCAGAAGATAGGGAGGTGTGAAGAAGAGGCAGACTGGCAGGAAATCCAAAAATGGAGAGACAGATGAGAGATCTTTGAGCAAGACTCGAGGAGATGGAAACAGCCCAGAGACACACAGTTAGTGCAGGGGATCTTAGTGATTCCGAGGATGAAATTAAGGCTGAACGCGAGGAGGAGGTTGCAACTGAAGATGCATCAATTGAAAGGTTGATAAAATCTATCGCCAGAATGGGTGCGAAGGCAAAAATGGACATTCCAGTTTACGAGGGAAACTTGGATGCAGAAGAGCTATTGGATTGGATTAGAGCTCTTGATACCTACTTTGATTATGAAGATATAGAAGAGGATAAGAAGGTCAGACATGTTGTCACACACCTGAAAGGGCATGTAGCATTGTGGTGGGACGAGCTACAAGCTGACAGACGCTGCAAAGGCAAGCAGAAGATCAAGAGTTGGGATCAAATGATTGCGAAGATGAAAGCAAAGTTCATCCCAAGGGACTACCAAATTACTCTGTTCAGGAGAATGCAGAACCTTAGACATAAGATGATGATGGTGAAGGAGTATACTGAGGAATTCTACAAGATGAACATCAGAGCAGGTAATAGGGAGAGCGATGATGAGAAGGTTGCCAGATATCTAAATGGTCTAAGGTATGACATTCAGGATGAACTGAGCATGGTTACCATCAGGACGATGGAGGATGCTTACCAGATGGCTCTGAAAGCAGAAGAGAAGTTGAGATGTAAGAAAGGTCAGCGAGGGCAAGGAAGAAGTCAGCCTATTGGCAAGACAGTTGCCCAGGAGAAATTCCAGAAGCCCAAGGAGGAATGGAAGAAACCTCAGGGTAGAGTAGAAAGGGGTGGGACCTCACAAAAAGGACCATACATTGAACAGAGAGGGCAACATAATGAGAAAAAGGGAGATTATGCTGATGCAAACACTTTTCCTCATACTAGAGGTAGAGGAAGAGGCTGAGGTGGAGTAATCACATGTTTCACATGTGGAAAGAATGGACATAGGTCATTTGAGTGTCCATAGAAAAAGAAGGACATCGGAGAAGCTCACATCGCAGAAGCGTAGAGGCGAGATGTTGAGTCTGAAGATACAGAAGGCGGAAGGTCACTGATGATGCGTAAATCTCTCTTGACACCTGGGAAAGAGGTGGAGGACTCATCTCAGAGGACCAGACTGTTCAAGACAGCTTGCAAGACCAAGGATTGGGTATGCAAGGTTATTGTGGACAGTGGTATCATAGATAATCTCATTTCGACCGAGATGGTAGAGAAGTTAGAGCTAGAGACGACTGATCACCCGAGTCCATACAAAGTTTCATGGCTATAGAAGGGACATCAGGTGAGTGTCACTAAACAGTGTTTAGTTGAATTCAATATAGGTGGATATAACGATAGAGTACTCTGTGATGTTATTCCTATGGATGTATGTCATTTATTGCTGGGTAGAGCATGGCAATATCACATAAATGTGGTTCATGATGGGAGAATGAACACATATACCCTGGAGAAGGATGGGAGGACACACAGGCTGCTTCTGATAAAGGATAAGGAGGTGAAACCGGAAGTAAGAAACATAATACTTCTCATGATTGGGAAGGAACTTCTTACAGAGATGGAGAAGAAAGAATATCCTTAATTCTTTGTGGTTAGAAAGCCTAGGATTGTTCTGACAAGCACAAGAGTGGATGATCTACCAGATGAGATTCAGGAACTACTAGAAGAGTTCGTTGATATCGTGGTGGACTAATTACCTCGTTTGTTGCCACCAACGAGAAGTGTGAGTCATCATATAGACCTCATACGAGGAGATAGTTTTCCAAACAAAGCCGCGTATAGGTTGACACCCTAAGAAAATGAGGAGGTTAAGAGGCAGGTGCAGGAACTGCTGGATAAAGGATTGGTCAGGGAAATTTTAAGCCCGTGTGTTGTTCCGACAGTACTTAGTCCAAAGAAGGATGGAGGCTAGAGAATGTGTACCGACTTAAGAGAGATCAACAAGATAACCATTAGGTACAGGTTCCCACTGCCGAGAATGGATGATCTGATGGATTTCCTGAGTGGGGCAAAGTATTTTTCAAAGATTGATTTGAAGAGAGGATATCATCAGATTCACATGAGAGAAGGCGATGAGTGGAAGACAGCCTTCAAAACAAACAAAGGACTGTATGAATGGCTAGTCATGCTTTTTGGCTTGACAAATGCACCAAGTACTTTTATGAGGTTGATGAATGAAGTCTTGAGGGAATTCATCGAAAAGTTTGTTGTCGTATATCTGGATGATATACTGATTTTCAACAAGACAAAGGCTGAACATCTGAAGCATTTGGCCATTGTGATGAGGAAGCTACAGCAGGAGAAGCTATTGGTCAACATGAAGAAGTGCTCATTCATGAATATAGAAGTCATTTATTTGGGTTTTGTTATTTCAACAAATGAATTGAGGATGGATCCGGATAAGGTAGAAGTGATTAAAAATTGGCCATCACCGAGAAATGTATTCGAGGTGAGAAGTTTCATGGTTTGGCTAGTTTCTACTGGAAGTTCATCAAGAATTTCAGTGGAATTAGTGCAACGATGATGGACACATTCAAGAAGCGACATAAGTCTTTTCATTGGACAACAGAGGCAGAGAAGAGCTTCAATCTGTTGAAGCAGACGATCACGGAACAACCGGTGTTGGTGTTGCTGAATTTCCACAAGACATTTCAGGTGAAATGTGATGCAAGTGGGTATGCCATAGGAGCGGTCTTGAGTCAGGAAGACAGACCAGTTGCATATTTCAGTGAGAATATGGATGAAGAAAAACTGAAATACTCCACGTATGATAAATAATTCTATGCTATCATACAGGCATTGAAGAAGTGGAGGCATTACTTGATCCCGAAAGAATTTGTATTGTACAGTGATAATCATGCATTGCAGTTTGTGACTCAACAGGAGAAGTTGAATCAGAAACATGCAAAATGGGTAGAGTATATGCATAATTTCACATTTGTGACTAAACATATTTCGGGTACTGCTAACAAAGTGGCTAATGCTTTGAACAAAAAATGTTTGTTGTTGCAGGAGTTCCGAGTCAAGACATTGGGTTTTGAAAATCTCAGGGACATGTATGCAGGAGATGAATATTTTGGAGAAGCATATGAAGTAGCTGAGAATCCAGTTCTCAAAGATAGAATCCCTTGGATGGATTATATGATCCAGGAAGGATTGTTGTTCAGAGGAAATCAACTGTGCATTCTGAATTGCTCCATGAGGGAGAACTTATTGAAAGAGAAACACAACGGTGGATTAGCAGGACACTTTGGCCATGAAAAAACATTCGCAAAGCTGAATGAGTCATATTTTTGGCCGGGTATGCGAGCGGATGTCAAAATATTTTTTGAGAAATGTAGAGTTTTCCAGCATTCGAAAGGAAGGAAGCAGAATGCAGGGTTTTATCAGCCATTGCCCATACCAGAAAGACCATGGGAGGCGATTAGCATGGATTTTGTATTGGGTTTGCTGAGGAAACAAAGAGGATTTGATTATGTCTTTGTGGTAGTGGATAGGTTTTCAAATATGGCACATTTTATTCCATGCCAGAAGACCAGTGATGCGACTCACATCGTGAATTTGTTTTTCAAGGAGGTCATTCGACTCCATGGATTGCCGAAAAGTATTGTTTCGGATAGGGATACTAAATTCATAGGGAATTTTTGGAGGACCTTATGGAAGAAGCTAGGAACTAACTTGGCGTTTAGTTCTGCTTATCATCCTCAGACAGACGGACAAATAGAAGTGATCAACAGAAGTCTAGGAGACTTGCCGAGAAGCTTGGTGACAGAGCACCATAGCAGCTGGGATAACATATTGCCACACGCAGAGTTCGTGTACAACGATTCAGTGAATCGAAGTACAGGGAAGAGTCCAGTTCAGGTTGTATATGGAATATATCCGAGAGGAGTTTCTGAACTCAGGGAGTCAGAACCAACTGCTACTAGTAGCGCAAGTGCAGAAGAATTCGCTGAGGTGATGAAAGAACTTCACAGCAAGGTGAAGCAATGACTGGAAGATTCAAATCAGGAGTATAAGCGCAGAGTAGATCAACATCGGAGACAACTTCAGTTCAAAGTTGGTGATCTAGTTTTGGCACATTTGAGGAAGGAAATGTTCCCAAGGGGAACATACAACAAGCTGAAAATGAAGAAAATCGGGCCATGCAAGGTCTTGAAGAAATTTGGAGAGAATGCGTATGAAATTGAATTTCCAGATGGCATCAGGATATCTCTGACATTCAATGTCTCAGACTTATACCCATACAGGGTTAGTGAAGAAGACACTAGAACTGAGGAACCAGTGATTCAGTGGGCGAAACAATTGCCAGTAGCAGAAAAGCCACAGATGCAATGCATATTGGACAAGCGAGTAGGTAAGAAAACCAGTAGAAAAGAATACTATGAGTACCTGGTCAAGTGGAAGAATCATCCAGTGGAAGATGCCAGTTGGGAGAGAAAAGAGGATATACAGAAACATGGACAAACCATGCAGGAGCTCATGGACATGAGCCCATGAAAATTTTCAAGCTAGGGAGTATGATGCAGGAGCATCGCCAACATCATCAAGCGAGCCAGCGCGACGGTGGGAGACAGTTGGATAAGCCAACATGAAATTTTGAAAACACTTTGAGAATTGTTTCACAAGTCTTTAATGAATCCATTTATGAAGGCACATTTGTATATTGTATTGGACCTTGAGCCTTTAAGCTCTCGTCCTTTGGTAGATAATCGACATTTAATAGATTTAATGCTGGTAGATAGGATTTTAAGCCTAGATTTGATAGCTTCAGAGTCTAAGAGGGAAAACGGATATAGACACCCTCATTGTATCATTGTAACATTATTCAGATAATGGAAAATAGGAGCAATAAGAGAAGATCATGCAGAGAATTGTATGAAGAATGCCCATGTACAGATATTGAATTAATAGAAGAAAGTTTTAATTCAATTTCATGGTTTGTGTTGTTTCTCTGTGTATTGATATTATGCTCATGGATGTTTTGCTTCCTGTCACACATTGCTTTTATATGTTGTGTCTGTGATTTCATGGTTGAATTGAATTCTGAAGGGGAGAAGGAATTAGTTTCAATTGTTTCTCTATTTTGAGCCAGAAGATTCCTGTAAGGAGTGCAGTCGAATTTGTCCGCAAGGAGTGCATTGACAGAAGGGTTCAATTAGAGAAATCTTTTGTTATCATTTCTTTGAAGGTGTAGTTAGGAACAGTGCCATGCAAGGAGTACGTAGGCCAAGGAAAAGCCTCAAGGTGGCGAACTTGAGCAAAGTTCTGAAAGATTTCTGCTGTAGGAGTTCACAGGGTGGAGTGACTTCAACACTTAGTCGAGGTTGAAGGGTTACCACAAAGAGTGCGCGCAAGAAGTTCTCAGAAGGGCTTGAGAAATCGGGAATAAGCTATGGAGGAGTAGACCTTCGAATACACCGAAGGATAAGTGCAGGGAAGCTTCTATTGGAAGTCTGAAGGAATCATCGTAGGCTGGAAAGCAGGAGCCAAGTCTTTGTGAAATAAGCACTTGATTCATCGTGCAAAAATCATCCAAGGAAGGATAGACGGTCGAAATCCTTTGAGAAGATTTCGTGAAGTCCCGAGGGTCATAGGATCTTGCGAAGGTGCAAGGGGTTTACGACAATAGTGTCGGAGGGTTTGAAACTCAGGAGGGAGCAGAGCCATCGATCCGAGGCAAAAAAAACCATTGGATTTGCACGTGACATCGCATATCGGGTAATCGCGAGTTGAAGTTCCAAGAGATTGCAACAAAGATCGCGATGGTGCGAGTAACGATATCCCGATAGGATCAGAACCATTCTTTATGGAGGACGCGTGTTAGGAGATCTTGAGGAGTCGGGGCTCGACACATCGGAGTTTCCGGAGGTAAGAAATTCTTGCATATTGAAATCGTGATACGCGATATCCCGACGGAAGGGTCGTGTGGGCCACACCCGAAGTTAGTGGGAAACAGGTGGTGGAATATTGAGGATTGGGAAAAGGGAAGTCCCAAGTCCTTCGACATCAGGATTCGTGATCCCGCGAATCCCAAAACCCCGACGGAGTCGACGGAAGGTGGAAGAGTCTATCCACACGTGTGCCTCAGAGCATCATTACGTCGGGGTTCAGAGAATAGTGAGGCATAAGGTACACGAACATAGAATTCGTGAAATCGCGAATTCCTATTTCTCGACCATTAAGGGAGATCATTGAAGAGTCGTTGTGGGTGAAGAATTCTCGATAGGGAATTAGAAGAGCGTTTCAGCTCTTTGGGCCGAAGGAAGAGAAGGTCCCGAGGGAGCGGACGTGCCCTGGGGTGCGCGTTTGCGTCATAATGTAAGAATATATTTGTTTTGGTTTGGTTCAATACTTGGCTTGATATATTGTGGTGGTCTAACCCATGCTCAAAGGTTTCTGCACTATGTTGATGGAAAAAAAGTGGCAAAGTTGTTAGTTTTGAACTAATGTTTTGTATATTCTCTTTTTTACAATGCATTAAATTAAGCATCAAACTCTAAAAATACTTTTCTACTATGTATTAATTTAAATGCTTCCTTTTATGTTCATTGTGGATTGTTCAAAAACACATGATAAAATTCAACATATTTCATTGTGCACTGATAAAATTCAACATAAAGCTGAACTCTTGGGCTTATCCTACTATGTATTAATTTAAATGATTCCTTTTATGTTCACTGTGGACTATTAAAAAACACAGACAAAATTCAACATATTTCATTGTGGATTGTTCTTGGGCCTATGGGGACTGATAAAATTCAACATATTTCATTTTGGACTGATAAAATTGAACATAAAGATGAACTCTTGGGCCTATCCTACTATGTATTGATTTAAATGCTTTCTTTTATGTTCATTGTGGACTGTTAAAAAACACATGATAAAATTCAACATATTTCATTGTGGATTGTTCTTGGGCCTATGGGGACTGATAAAATTCAACATATTTTGTTGTGGATTGATCAAATTCAACATAAAGATGAACTCTTGGGCCTATCATACTATGTATTAATTTAAATGCTTTCTTTTATGTTCACTATGGACTGTTAAAAAACACATGATAAAATTCAACATATTTCATTGTGGACTGATAAAATTCAACATAAAGCTGAAATCTTGGGCCTATGGGGATTATTATTACTCCTTTCCTACTTTTCCATAAAAAAATTGATGATTGCAGGAGATTCCATGGTCACTATCGACTCGATAAATTCCAAATCCAACCTAAACTTGATATATCTCAACAACTAGAAAGACAAGATCATAAGCTTAAATAATATATTTGAATCTATCAAATTTATGCATGTACATAGATAGTTCAACAAAGTAGCAGACAAGATCATAAGCTTAAATAATATATTTGAATCTATCAAATGTATGCACGTACATAGACAATTCAACAAAGTAGCAGACGACTTCTCCAAAAAGGCACTCAAAGGAAATTCCGGCTGGCTCTTTTATGAAGAAATTGTTGATGGAACTATTGTATGTACATAATATTTTTACATTTTCTAGCTTGGATCTTTACAAATGTCCCTTTTTTGAATAATTTTGTATATGACACTAGATGACTTCTTGTAACTTTACTACAATGTAAAAATGTGGAAGGAAGGAAAGACTACAGATCTTTTTTTATCATCACTTTCTAGATCCATATGTAATAAAAAATTTCATTTGATTCTAATAGAATAACAATGAAACTGTTCTTTTCGCGTGAAAAAAAAAATAAAGAACTAAGAAAATTAGTGTAAAGATGGGTTAGAAGACATAGAAAGAAAGAATCACTTGAACACATGGAAGAATGAAGAAAGCAACTATACATATTACAAAGTAAGAGAGACACACAGAATGTGCTTTACACACACTTGAATTTGAACCTAGGACATTTACATGGTATTTATCATTTCGATATTTTCAAAGAGACTATAACATCCTGCTCTAGCGCACTGAGAAAACTTAGTCTTTGAGGACACTTGCTCGCAAGTGATCTGGACTTTTATGATGATAAAACATTTATCCTTGATTATGATGCGTTATGATAGATGACAAGATGTTTTACTTCTTTGACATAGACAAGTGCTATTGACTCGGTTTTATTGAGTGTGCAGGGTTTTGGACCTTGAGGATGCAGAGGCATCAATGGAACCCCTTGGACTCTGGATTGAGTCAGGGAGTGTGCTATTTGGGTTGATTTATTTACTGTGATATTTCATTGATTTGATGATTGATGTGGACATGTTCTGACACGATTGTTGATGATGCAGACTGACGATAGCTTTCCGACCAGACTCACATATGGAGTAAAGGGGCCACACACGATTTCCAGAGAGGTTGAGGGAGAGGGGTGGACAATAGCCCTACCACAGCCTACTAGCACTCTCATTGTGGCTCGAACTGTAGGTTAACAATTACCTAGCTCGAGAGGATCCACAATTCCATGAGGGCAGACTGCGACAGTCACTCACGATGATTCTAAGGGGCATGCAATAAGGTGGGGGCCTTATTCCTTAGAGCCCTTAGTCTCCCACAAGTTCACCTGGTGGAGTGTTGACTCCAGGGGTTATAGATGTCTACCAATCAGTCAAGTTGGCGAGTTTCACCCTTGGAGCACGTGGTGCATTCTGAAGGGAACATCGCACAAAAGAAGCACAAGTCAGCAAGTGGCACCCTTGGAGCATGTGGTGCATCCTAAAGGGCACATCGCGTGAAGTAAACACAAGTTAGCGAGTGGCACCCTTGGATCATGTGGTGCATCCTGAAGGGCACGTTGTGCAAAAGAAACAACCAAGGCGAGTGGCACCCTTGGAGCATGTGGTGCATCCTGAAGGACACGTCACATTGATGTTGAGGAAGGAACAAACCTAGATGGCCCTAATACATTTAACACCTTAATAAATGCTTAAAACGACTTCCCTAAATAATTGTCACCCAGTTCAAAATCTAAACCTAAGTCTAAAACTTCTCTAGGGTAAAATTTTGTTTAGCCTTAAGAAAAAGACCCTCTAAAAATAAAAACAAAGATATAAACTAAAACCCACTTAAGTAATAGTTTTAGTCTTATTAAATTTAGAGGGTAAAATGAAGAGAGGAATAATTTAATTAAAATCCGTGGCTTTAAATTGTAAAGAGGATTTAAATTATTTAACTTGTGGAAGTATAAAAAGATTTTAAATTAATAATAAAGGGAAAAGAGTAAATAACACAACTTCCATTTTGGCTCTAATAAAAAGGGGAAAGAAGGGAATAATAAGAATTAGGAAACTAAGTAATGGAGGAAACATAATAAAGGAAAGTTGGGAACTTATGGTAAAAAGCAAGGTCAACATAGTAAGGAATCTGCAATAAAGTACCTTCTAATTTGAGCTAAATTAGCAACATCCTTTTAGGGAAAGTATTTAAAACATGTAAGAGGATCTAGGAACACCTAGGAGTAAATTTAGGAGAAAATCTAGGTGGG
>WSFP011481054.1:0-16171 GCA_009831015.1 Picea engelmannii | reverse complement strand
ATATATATATATATATATATATATATATATATATATATATATATATATATATATATATATTTGATATTTTTGGAATTCAAAATATCAATTTATTGTCTCATATTTGATTTCTCAAAAGGTTAATTTATGTTTTACAATATTGTTTTATGTTGTTTTATAGGATTTGTTCAATGAGAGTTTCACTATGAAGCTTATAAGACTTTTTTCTTATTTTAGTAATATTGATTTTCTTTTTTAAGCTAGCTATATAACATAAATATGGTTTTCATATTCTAACTTTTGTCTTTATAGGACATTAATTTTGTGGTTTTTTCATTTCTTCATTGCACCACTATTTATGGTTCATAAATGGTAGGCTTGTGGTGTTTCCATTTCACCAATAGAGTTCTCTATGAAATTAAAATGATGAGAATCTCTATATTTACTATGTCAATGTTGAAATAATATTTCTCTATTGTTAATATGTTAAACACCATTATTAATGTGATGCAAGAGCATCGCCAACTTCATCAAGCGAGCCAGCGCGATGGTGGGAGACAACTGGATAAGCCAGCATGAAATTTTGAAAACACTTTGGGAATTGTTGCACAAGTCTTTAATGAAGCCATTTATGAAGGCACATATGTATATTGTATTGGACCTTGAGCCTTTAAGCTCTCGTCCTTTGGTAGATAGTCAGTATTTAATAGATTTAATGCTGGTAGATAGGATTTTAAGTCTAGATTTGATAGATTTAGAGTCTAAGAGGGAAAACAGATATAGACACCCTCATTGTATCATTGTAACATTATTCAGATATTGGAAAACAGGAGCAAGAAGAGAAGAGCATGTAGAGAATTGTATGAAGAACGCCCATGTATAGATATTGAATTAATAGAAGAAAGTTTTAATTCAATTTCATGGTTTGTGTTGTTTCTCTGTGTATTGATATTATGCTCATGGATGTTTTGCTTCCTGTCACACATTGCTTTTATATGCTGTGTATGTGATTTCATGGTTGAATTGAAGTCTGAAGGGGAGAAGGAATTAGTTTCAATTGTTTCTCTATTTTGAGCCAGAGGATTCCTACAAGGAGTGCAATCAAATTTGTCCGCAAGGAGTGCATTGACAGAAGGGTTCAATTAGAGAAAGATTTTGTTCTCATTTCTTCGAAGGTGCAGTTAGGCACAGTGTCGTGCAAGGAGTGCGCAGGCCAAGGAAAAGCCTCAGGGTGGCGAACCTGAGCAAGGTTCTGAAAGATTTCTGCTACAAGAGTGCACAAGGTAGAGTGACTTCAACACTCAGTCGAGGTTGAAGGGTTGCCGCAAAGAGTGCATGCAAGAAGTTCTCATAAGGGGTTGAGAAATCGGGAATAAGAT
This sequence comes from Picea engelmannii, assembly GCA_009831015.1. Taxonomy (NCBI): domain Eukaryota; kingdom Viridiplantae; phylum Streptophyta; class Pinopsida; order Pinales; family Pinaceae; genus Picea; species Picea engelmannii. The sequence continues at coordinate 14,813 of WSFP011481054.1, read as the reverse complement.
CAGGAGGAGTAGACCTTTGAATCCACCGAAGGATAAGTGCAGGGAAGATTCTATTGGAAGTCTGAAGGAAGGATCGTAGGTTGGCAAGCAGGAGCCAAGTCTTTGTGAAAGAAGCACTTGATTCATCGTGCAAAAATCATCCAAGGAAGGATAGACAGTCGAAATTCTTCGAAAAGATTTTGCGAAGTCCCGAGGGTCATAGGATCTTGTGGAGGTGCAAGGGGTTTATGAAAATAGCGTTCGAGGGTTTGAAACTCAGGAGGGAGCAGAGCCATCGATTCAAGGCATAAAAAACCATTGGATATGAACGTGACATCGCATATCGGGTAATCGTGAGTTGAAGTTCCAAGAGATTACAACAAAGATCACGATGTTGCGAGTAGCGATATCTCGATAGGATCAAAACCATTCGTTGTGGAGGACGTGTGTCAAGAGATCCCGAGGAGTTGGGGCTCGACACCTTGGAGTTTTCGGAGGTAAGAAATTCTTGCATATTGAAATCCCGATATGTGATATCCCAACAGAAGGGTCGTGTGGGCCACACCCGAAGTTAGTGGGAAACAAGTGGTGGAATATCGGGGATCGGGAAAAGGGAAGTCTCGAGTCCTTCGACATCAGGATTCGCGATCCCGCGAATCCCGAAACCCCGACGGAGTCGATGGAAGGTGGAATATTCTATCCACACATGTTCCTCATAGCATCGGTACATCGGGGTTCGAAGAATCGTGAGGCATAAGGTACGCGAACATAGAATTCATGAAATCGTGAATTTCGATTTCCCAGTCGTTAAGGGAGATCATTGAAGAGTCAATGTGGGTGACGAATTCTTGATAGGGAATTAGAATATCATTTCAGCTCTTTGGGCCGAAGGAAGAGAAGGTCCTGAGGGAGCGGACATGCCCTGGGGTGCGGGTTTGCGTCAAGAGTGGTATCAGAGCGGGATTAACTCTTTGTTTTCTGTAGTAGGGAGAGAGAAAATTCACCATGCCTCCTAGAAGAGAAACACAATCACCCAACCCAGAAGACAGGGAGGTGTGAAGAAGAGGTAGACCGACAGGAAATCCAGAAATGGAGAGATAGATGAGAGATCTTCGAGCAAGACTTGAGGAGATGGAAACAACCCAGAGATGCACAGTTAGTGCAGGGGATCTTAGTGATTCCAAGGATGAAATTGAGGCTGAACACGAGGAGGAGGTTGCAGCTGAAGATGCATCAATTGAACGGTTGATAAAAGCTATCACCAGAATGGGTGCGAAGGCGAAAATGGACATTCCAGTTTACGAGGGAATCCTGGATGCAGAAGAGATATTGGATTGGATTAGAGCTCTTGATACCTTCTTCGATTATGAAGATATCGAAGAGGATAAGAAGGTCAGACGTACTGTCACGCACCTAAAAGGACATGCAACATTGTGGTGGGATGAGCTACAAGCTTACAGACGCTGCAAAGGCAAGCATAAGATCAAGAGTTGGGATCGAATGATTGCGAAGATGAAAGCGAAGTTCATCCCAAGGGACTACCAAATTACTCTGTTCAGGAGAATGAAAAACCTGAGACAGAAGCTGATGACAGTGAAGGAGTATACTGAGGAATTCTACAAGCTGAACATCAGAGTAGGTCATCGGGAGAGTGATGCTGAGAAGGTTTCCAGATATCTAAATGGTCTGAGGTATGACATTCAGGATGAACTGAGCATGGTTACCATCAGGATGGTGGAGGATGCTTAACATATGGCTATGAAAGTAGAGGAGAAGCTGAGCCGTAAGAAAGGTCAGCGAGGGCAAGGCATAATTTAGCCTATTGGTAAGACAGTTGCCCAGGAGAAATTCTAGAAACCCAAGGAGGAATGGAAGAAACCTTAGGGTAGAGTAGAAAGGGGTGGGACCTCACAGAAAGGACCATACATTGAATAGAGAGGGCAACATAATGAGGAAAAGTGAGATTATGTTGATGCAAACACTTTTCCTCGTACCAGAGGTAGAGGAAGCGGCCGAGGTGGAGTAATCACATGTTTCACATGTGGAAAGAATGGACACAGGTCATTTGAGTGTCCAGAGAAAAAGAAGGACATCGAAGAAGCTCACATCACAGAAGCGCAGAGGTGAGATGTTGAGTCTGAAGATATAGAAGGTGGAAGGTCACTGATGATGCGTAAAGCTCTCTTGACACCTAGAAAAGAGGTGGAAGACTCAGCTTAGAGGACCAAACTGTTCAGGACAACTTGCAAGACCAAGGATTGGGTATGCAAGGTTATTGTGGACAGCGGTAGCACATATAATCTCGTTTCGACCGAGATGGTAGAGAAGTTAGAGCTGGAGACGACTAATCACCCGAGTCCATACAAAGTTTCATGGCTACAGAAGGGACATCAGGTGAGTGTCACTAAACAATGTTTAGTTGAATTCAAGATAGGTGGATATAATGATAGAGTACTCTGTGATGTTATTCCTATGGATGTATGTCATTTATTGCTGGGTAGACCATGGAAATATGACAGAAATGTGGTTCATGATGGGAGAATGAACACATATACCCTGGAGAAGGATGGGAGGACACACATGTTGCTTCTGATAAAGGATAAGGAGGTGAAACCAGAAGTAAGAAACACAATACTTCTCATGAGTGGGAAGTAACTTCTTACAGAGATGGAGAAGAAAGAAGATCCACAATTCTTTGTGGTCAGAAAGCCGAGGATTGTTCTGACTAGCACAAGAGTGGATGATCTACCAGATGAGATTCAGGAACTACTGGAAGAGTTTGCTGATATCGTGGTGGATGAATTACCTCATTCGTTTCCACCAATGAGAAGTGTGAGTCATCATATAGACCTCATACCAGGAGCTAGTTTTCCAAACAAAGCTGCGTATAGGTTGACGCCCCAAGAAAATGAGGAGGTTATGAGGCAGGTGCAGGAACTACTGGATAAAGGACTCATCAGGGAAATTTTAAGCCCGTGTTCTGTTCCGACAGTACTTAGTCCAAAGAAGGATGGAGGCTGGAGAATGTGTACCAACTCAAGAGCGATCAACAAGATAACCATCAGGTACAGGTTCCCACTGCTGAGAATGGATGATCTGATGGATTGCCTGAGTGGGGCAAAGTATTTTTCAAATATTGATTTGAAGAGCGGATATCATCAGATTCGCATGAGAGAAGGCGATGAGTGGAAGGCAACCTTCAAAACAAAAAAAGGATTGTATGAATGGCTAGTCATGCCGTTTGGCTTGACGAATGCACCAAGTACTTTTATGAGGTTGATGAATGAAGTCCTGAGGGAATTCATTGAGAAGTTTGTTGTCATATATCTGGATGATATACTGATTTTCAGCAAGACAAAGGCTGAACATCTGAAGCATTTGGCCATTGTGATGAGGAAGCTACAACAGGAGAAGTTGTTGGTCAACATGAAGAAGTGCTCATTCATGAAGACAAAAATCATTTATTTGGGTTTTGTTATTTTGGAAAATGAATTGAGGATGGATCTAGATAAGGTAGAAGTGATTAAAATTTGTCCATCACCGAGAAATGTATTCGAGGTGAGAAGTTTTCATGGTTTGGCTAGTTTCTACCGGAAGTTCATCAAGAATTTCAGTGGAATTAGCACAGCGATGATGGACACAGTCAAGAAGAGACATAAGTCTTTTCATTGGATAGCAGAGGTGGAGAAGAGATTCAATCTGTTGAAGCGGACGATCACGGAACAACCGGTGTTGGTGTTGCCGGATTTCCACAAGACGTTTCAGGTGAAATGTGATGCAAGTCGGTATGCCATAGGAGCGGTCTTGAGTCAGAAAGACAGACCAATTGCATATTTCAGCGAGAAGCTAGATGAAGCAAAACTGAAATGGATGTTTTTCTTCCTGTCACACATTTCTTTTATATGCTGTGTATGTGATTTCATGGTTGAATTGAAGTCTGAAGGGGAGAAGGAATTAGTTTCAATTGTTTCTCTATTTTGAGCCAGAGGATTCCTTCAAGGAGTGCAGTCGTATTTGTCTGCAAGGAGTGCGTTGAAAGAAGGGTTCAATTAGAGAAATCTTTTGTTCTCATTTCTTCGAAGGTGCAGTTAGGCACAGTGTCATGCAAGGAGTGCGCAGGCCAAGGAAAAGCCTCCTGGTGGTGAACCTGAGAAAAGTTCTGAAATATTTCTGCTGCAGGAGTGCACAGGGTAGAGCGACTTCAACACTTAGTCGAGGTTGAAGAGTTTCCACAAAGATTGTGCGCAAGAAGTTCTCAGAAGGTCTTGAAAAATCGGGAATAAGCTCAGTAGGAGTAGACCTTCGAATCCACTGAAGGATAAGTGTAGGGAAGCTTATATTGGAAGTTTGAAGGAAGCATCATAGGTTGGCAAGTAGGAGCCAAGTCTTTGTGAAAGAAGCACTTGATTCATCGTGCAGAAATCATCCAAGGAAGGATAGATGGTCGAAATCCTTCGAGAAGATTTCGCGAAGTCCCGAGGGTCATAGTATCTTGCGGAGGTGCAAGGGGTTTATGGAAATAGCGTCCGAGGGTTTGAAACTCAGGAGGGAGCAGATCCGTCGATCTGAGGCAAAAGAAACCATTGGATCTGCACGTGACATCACATATCGGGTAATCGTGAGTTGAAGTTCCAAGAGATTGCAACAAAGATCGCGATGTCACAAGTAGCGATATCCTGATAGTATCAGAACCGTTCATTGTAGAGGACGCGTGTCAGGAGATCCCAAGGAGTCGAGGCTTGGCATATCAGAGTTTTCGGAGGTAAGAAATTCTTGCATATTGAAATCGTGATACGTGATATCCCGACGGAAGGGTCTTGTGGGCCTCACCCAGAGTTAGTGGGAAACAGGTGGTGGAATATCGAGGATCGGGAAAAGGGAAGTCCCGAGTCCTTCGACATCAGGATTCACGATCCCGCAAATCTTGAAACCCCGACAGAGTCGACGGAAGGTGGAAGAGTCTATCCACACGTTTGCCTTGGAGAATAGGTACATCAGGGTTCGAAGAATCGTGAGGCATAAGGTACGCGAACATAAAATTCACGAAATCACGAATTCCAATTTCCCGACCGTTAAGGGAGATCATTGAAGAGTTATTGTGGGTGAAGAATTCCCGATAGGGAATTAGAAGAGCGTTTCATCTCTTCAGGCTGAAGGAAGAGAAGGTCCTGAGGGAGCGGACGTGCCCTGGGGTGCACATTTGCATCAAGAGTGGTATCAGAGCGGGATTAACTCTTTGTTTTCTGTAGCAGGGAGAGAGAAAATTCACCATACCACCCAGAAGAGAAAGACAATCACCCAACCCAGAAGATAGGGAGGTGTGAAGAAGAGGCAGACTGGCAGGAAATCCAAAAATGGAGAGACAGATGAGAGATCTTTGAGCAAGACTCGAGGAGATGGAAACAGCCCAGAGACACACAGTTAGTGCAGGGGATCTTAGTGATTCCGAGGATGAAATTAAGGCTGAACGCGAGGAGGAGGTTGCAGCTGAAGATGCATCAATTGAAAGGTTGATAAAATCTATCGCCAGAATGGGTGCGAAGGCAAAAATGGACATTCCAGTTTACGAGGGAAACCTGGATGCAGAAGAGCTATTGGATTGGATTAGAGCTCTTGATACCTACTTTGATTATGAATATATAGAAGAGGATAAGAAGGTCAGACATGTTGTCACACACCTGAAAGGGCATGCAACATTGTGGTGGGACGAGCTACAAGCTGACAGACGCTGCAAAGGCAAGCAGAAGATCAAGAGTTGGGATCGAATGATTGCGAAGATGAAAGAAAAGTTCATCCCAAGGGACTACCAAATTACTCTGTTCAGGAGAATGCAGAACCTTAGACATAAGCTGATGAGAGTGAACGAGTATACTGAGGAATTCTACAAGATGAACATCAGAGCAGGTAATAGGGAGAGCGATGATGAGAAGGTTTCCAGATATCTAAATGGTCTAAGGTATGACATTCAGGATGAACTGAGCATGGTTACCATCAGGACGATGGAGGATGCTTACCAGATGGCTCTAAAAGCAGAAGAGAAGTTGAGACGTAAGAAAGGTCAGCGAGGGCAAGGCAGAAGTCATCCTATTGGCAAGACAGTTGACCAGGAGAAATTCCAGAAGCCCAAGGAGGAATGGAAGAAACCTCAGGGTAGAGTAGAAAGGGGTGGGACCTCACAGAAAGGACCATACATTGAACAGAGAGGGAAACATAATGAGAAAAAGGGAGATTATGCTGATGCAAACACTTTTCCTCATACTAGAGGTAGAGGAAGAGGCTGAGGTGGAGTAATCACATGTTTCACATGTGGAAAGAATGGACACAGGTCATTTGAGTGTCCATAGAAAAAGAAGGACATCGGAGAAGCTCACATCGCAGAAGCGTAGAGGCGAGATGTTGAGTCTGAAGATACATAAGGCGAAAGGTCACTGATGATGCGTAAAGCTCTCTTGACACCTGGGAAAGAGGTGGAGGACTCATCTCAGAGGACCAGACTGTTCAAGACAGCTTGCAAGACCAAGGATTGGGTATGCAAGGTTATTGTGGACAGTGGTAGCATAGATAATCTCATTTCGACCGATATGGTAGAGAAGTTAGAGCTGGTGACGACTGATCACCCGAGTCCATACAAAGTTTCATGGCTATAGAAGGGACATCAGGTGAGTGTCACTAAACAGTGTTTAGTTGAATTCAATATAGGTGGATATAATGATAGAGCACTCTGTGATGTTATTCCTATGGATGTATGTCATTTATTGCTGGGTAGAGCATGCCAATATGACAGAAATGTGGTTCATGATGGGAGAATGAACACATATACCCTGGAGAAGGATGGGAGGACACACAGGCTGCTTCTGATAAAGGATAAGGAGGTGAAACCAGAAGTAAGAAACATAATACTTCTCATGACTGGGAAGGAACTTCTTACAGAGATGGAGAAGAAAGAATATCCTTAATTCTTTGTGGTCAGAAAGCCAAGGATTGTTCTGACTAGCACAAGAGTGGATGATCTACCAGATGAGATTCAGGAACTACTAGAAGAGTTCGTTGATATCGTGGTGGACTAATTACCTCGTTTTTTGCCACCAATGAGAAGTGTGAGTCATCATATAGACCTCATACGAGGAGATAGTTTTCCAAACAAAGCCGCGTATAGGTTGACACCCCAAGAAAATGAGGAGGTTAAGAGGCAGGTGCAGGAACTGCTGGATAAAGGACTGGTCAGGGAAAGTTTAAGCCCGTGTGTTGTTCCGACAGTACTTAGTCCAAAGAAGGATGGAGGCTGGAGAATGTGTACCGACTTAAGAGAGATCAACAAGATAACCATCAGGTACAGGTTCCCACTGCCGAGAATGGATGATCTGATGGATTGCCTGAGTGGGGCAAAGTATTTTTCAAAGATTGATTTGAAGAGCGGATATCATCAGATTCGCATGAGAGAAGGCGATGAGTGGAAGACAGCCTTCAAAACAAACGAAGGACTGTATGAATGGCTAGTCATGCTTTTTGGCTTGACAAATGCACCAAGTACTTTTATGAGGTTGATGAATGAAGTCTTGAGGGAATTCATCGAAATGTTTGTTGTCGTATATCTGGATGATATACTGATTTTCAGCAAGACAAAGGCTGAACATCTGAAGCATTTGGCCATTGTGATGAGGAAGCTACAGCAGGAGAAGCTATTGGTCAACATGAAGAAGTGCTCATTCATGAATATAGAACTCATTTATTTGGGTTTTGTTATTTCAGCAAATGAATTGAGGATGGATCCGGATAAGGTAGAAGTGATTTAAAATTGGCCATCACCGAGAAATGTATTCGAGGTGAGAAGTTTCATGGTTTGGCTAGTTTCTACTGGAAGTTCATCAGGAATTTCAGTGGAATTAGCGCAACGATGATGGACACATTCAAGAAGTGACATAAGTCTTTTCATTGGACAGCAGAGGCAGAGAAGAGCTTCAATCTGTTGAAGCAGACGATCACGGAACAACCGGTGTTGGTGTTGCCGAATTTCCATAAGACATTTCAGGTGAAATGTGATGCAAGTGGGTATGCCATAGGAGCGGTCTTGAGTCAGGAAGACAGACCAGTTGCATATTTCAGTGAGAATATGGATGAAGCAAAACTGAAATACTCCACGTATGATAAATAATTCTATTCTATCATACAGGCATTGAAGAAGTGGAGGCATTACTTGATCCCGAAAGAATTTGTATTGTACAGTGATAATCATGCATTGCAGTTTGTGACTCAACAGGAGAAGTTGAATCAGAAACATGCAAAATGGGTAGAGTATATGCAGAATTTCACATTTGTGACTAAACATATTTCGGGTACTGCTAACAAAGTGGCTAATGCTTTGAACAAAAAATGTTTGTTGTTGCAGGAGTTCCGAGTCAAGACATTGGGTTTTGAAAATCTCAGGGACATGTATGCAAGAGATGAATATTTTGGAGAAGCATATGAAGTAGCTGAGAATCCAGTTCTCAAAGACAGAAGCCCTTGGATGGATTATATGATCCAGGAAGGATTGTTGTTCAGAGGCAATCAACTGTGCATTCCGAATTGCTCCATGAGGGAGAACTTATTGAAGGAGAAACACAACGGTGGATTAGCAGGACACTTTGGCCATGAAAAAACATTCGCAAAGTTGAATGAGTCATATTTTTAGCCGGGTATGCAAGCGGATGTCAAAATATATTTTGAGAAATGTAGAGTTTTCCAGCATTCGAAAGGAAGGAAGCAGAATGCATGGTTTTATCAGCCATTGCCCATACCAGAAAGACCATGGGAGGCGATTAGCATGGATTTTGTATTGGGTTTGCTGAGGAAACAAAGAGGATTTGATTCCGTCTTTGTGGTAGTGGATAGGTTTTCAAAGATGGCACATTTTATTCCATGCCAGAAGACCAGGGATGCGACTCACATCGTGAATTTGTTTTTCAAGGAGGTCATTCGACTCCATGGATTTCTGAAAAGTATTGTTTCGGACAGGGATACTAAATTCATAGGGAATTTTTGGAGGACCTTATGGAAGAAGCTAGGAACTAACTTGGTGTTTAGTTCTTCTTATCATCCTTAGACAGACGGACAAATAGAAGTGATCAACAGAAGTCTAGGAGACTTGCCGAGAAGCTTGGTGACAGAGCACCATAGCAGCTGGGATAACATATTGCCACACGCAGAGTTCGTGTACAACGATTCAGTGAATCGAAGTACAGGGAAGAGTCCAGTTCAGGTTGTATATGGAATATATCCGAGAGGAGTTTCTGAACTCAGGGAGTCAGAACCAACTGCTACTAGTAGCGCAAGTGCAGAAGAATTCGCTGAGGTGATGAAAGAACTTCACAGCAAGGTGAAGCAATGACTGGAAGATTCAAATCAGGAGTATAAGCGCAGAGTAGATCAACATCGGAGACAACTTCAGTTCAAAGTTGGTGATCTAGTTTTGGCACATTTGAGGAAGGAAATGTTCCCAAGGGGAACATACAACAAGCTGAAAATGAAGAAAATCGGGCCATGCAAGGTCTTGAAGAAATTTGGAGAGAATGCGTATGAAATTGAATTTCCAGATGGCATCAGGATATCTCTGACATTCAATGTCTCAGACTTATACCCATACAGGGTTAGTGAAGAAGACACTAGAACTGAGGAACCAGTGATTCAGTGGGCGAAACAATTGCCAGTAGCAGAAAAGCCACAGATGCAATGCATATTGGACAAGCGAGTAGGTAAGAAAACCAGTAGAAAAGAATACTATGAGTACCTGGTCAAGTGGAAGAATCATCCAGTGGAAGATGCCAGTTGGGAGAGAAAAGAGGATATACAGAAACATGGACAAACCATGCAGGAGCTCATGGACATGAGCCCATGAAAATTTTCAAGCTAGGGAGTATGATGCAGGAGCATCGCCAACATCATCAAGCGAGCCAGCGCGACGGTGGGAGACAGTTGGATAAGCCAACATGAAATTTTGAAAACACTTTGAGAATTGTTTCACAAGTCTTTAATGAATCCATTTATGAAGGCACATTTGTATATTGTATTGGACCTTGAGCCTTTAAGCTCTCGTCCTTTGGTAGATAATCGACATTTAATAGATTTAATGCTGGTAGATAGGATTTTAAGCCTAGATTTGATAGCTTCAGAGTCTAAGAGGGAAAACGGATATAGACACCCTCATTGTATCATTGTAACATTATTCAGATAATGGAAAATAGGAGCAATAAGAGAAGATCATGCAGAGAATTGTATGAAGAATGCCCATGTACAGATATTGAATTAATAGAAGAAAGTTTTAATTCAATTTCATGGTTTGTGTTGTTTCTCTGTGTATTGATATTATGCTCATGGATGTTTTGCTTCCTGTCACACATTGCTTTTATATGTTGTGTCTGTGATTTCATGGTTGAATTGAATTCTGAAGGGGAGAAGGAATTAGTTTCAATTGTTTCTCTATTTTGAGCCAGAAGATTCCTGTAAGGAGTGCAGTCGAATTTGTCCGCAAGGAGTGCATTGACAGAAGGGTTCAATTAGAGAAATCTTTTGTTATCATTTCTTTGAAGGTGTAGTTAGGAACAGTGCCATGCAAGGAGTACGTAGGCCAAGGAAAAGCCTCAAGGTGGCGAACTTGAGCAAAGTTCTGAAAGATTTCTGCTGTAGGAGTTCACAGGGTGGAGTGACTTCAACACTTAGTCGAGGTTGAAGGGTTACCACAAAGAGTGCGCGCAAGAAGTTCTCAGAAGGGCTTGAGAAATCGGGAATAAGCTATGGAGGAGTAGACCTTCGAATACACCGAAGGATAAGTGCAGGGAAGCTTCTATTGGAAGTCTGAAGGAATCATCGTAGGCTGGAAAGCAGGAGCCAAGTCTTTGTGAAATAAGCACTTGATTCATCGTGCAAAAATCATCCAAGGAAGGATAGACGGTCGAAATCCTTTGAGAAGATTTCGTGAAGTCCCGAGGGTCATAGGATCTTGCGAAGGTGCAAGGGGTTTACGACAATAGTGTCGGAGGGTTTGAAACTCAGGAGGGAGCAGAGCCATCGATCCGAGGCAAAAAAAACCATTGGATTTGCACGTGACATCGCATATCGGGTAATCGCGAGTTGAAGTTCCAAGAGATTGCAACAAAGATCGCGATGGTGCGAGTAACGATATCCCGATAGGATCAGAACCATTCTTTATGGAGGACGCGTGTTAGGAGATCTTGAGGAGTCGGGGCTCGACACATCGGAGTTTCCGGAGGTAAGAAATTCTTGCATATTGAAATCGTGATACGCGATATCCCGACGGAAGGGTCGTGTGGGCCACACCCGAAGTTAGTGGGAAACAGGTGGTGGAATATTGAGGATTGGGAAAAGGGAAGTCCCAAGTCCTTCGACATCAGGATTCGTGATCCCGCGAATCCCAAAACCCCGACGGAGTCGACGGAAGGTGGAAGAGTCTATCCACACGTGTGCCTCAGAGCATCATTACGTCGGGGTTCAGAGAATAGTGAGGCATAAGGTACACGAACATAGAATTCGTGAAATCGCGAATTCCTATTTCTCGACCATTAAGGGAGATCATTGAAGAGTCGTTGTGGGTGAAGAATTCTCGATAGGGAATTAGAAGAGCGTTTCAGCTCTTTGGGCCGAAGGAAGAGAAGGTCCCGAGGGAGCGGACGTGCCCTGGGGTGCGCGTTTGCGTCATAATGTAAGAATATATTTGTTTTGGTTTGGTTCAATACTTGGCTTGATATATTGTGGTGGTCTAACCCATGCTCAAAGGTTTCTGCACTATGTTGATGGAAAAAAAGTGGCAAAGTTGTTAGTTTTGAACTAATGTTTTGTATATTCTCTTTTTTACAATGCATTAAATTAAGCATCAAACTCTAAAAATACTTTTCTACTATGTATTAATTTAAATGCTTCCTTTTATGTTCATTGTGGATTGTTCAAAAACACATGATAAAATTCAACATATTTCATTGTGCACTGATAAAATTCAACATAAAGCTGAACTCTTGGGCTTATCCTACTATGTATTAATTTAAATGATTCCTTTTATGTTCACTGTGGACTATTAAAAAACACAGACAAAATTCAACATATTTCATTGTGGATTGTTCTTGGGCCTATGGGGACTGATAAAATTCAACATATTTCATTTTGGACTGATAAAATTGAACATAAAGATGAACTCTTGGGCCTATCCTACTATGTATTGATTTAAATGCTTTCTTTTATGTTCATTGTGGACTGTTAAAAAACACATGATAAAATTCAACATATTTCATTGTGGATTGTTCTTGGGCCTATGGGGACTGATAAAATTCAACATATTTTGTTGTGGATTGATCAAATTCAACATAAAGATGAACTCTTGGGCCTATCATACTATGTATTAATTTAAATGCTTTCTTTTATGTTCACTATGGACTGTTAAAAAACACATGATAAAATTCAACATATTTCATTGTGGACTGATAAAATTCAACATAAAGCTGAAATCTTGGGCCTATGGGGATTATTATTACTCCTTTCCTACTTTTCCATAAAAAAATTGATGATTGCAGGAGATTCCATGGTCACTATCGACTCGATAAATTCCAAATCCAACCTAAACTTGATATATCTCAACAACTAGAAAGACAAGATCATAAGCTTAAATAATATATTTGAATCTATCAAATTTATGCATGTACATAGATAGTTCAACAAAGTAGCAGACAAGATCATAAGCTTAAATAATATATTTGAATCTATCAAATGTATGCACGTACATAGACAATTCAACAAAGTAGCAGACGACTTCTCCAAAAAGGCACTCAAAGGAAATTCCGGCTGGCTCTTTTATGAAGAAATTGTTGATGGAACTATTGTATGTACATAATATTTTTACATTTTCTAGCTTGGATCTTTACAAATGTCCCTTTTTTGAATAATTTTGTATATGACACTAGATGACTTCTTGTAACTTTACTACAATGTAAAAATGTGGAAGGAAGGAAAGACTACAGATCTTTTTTTATCATCACTTTCTAGATCCATATGTAATAAAAAATTTCATTTGATTCTAATAGAATAACAATGAAACTGTTCTTTTCGCGTGAAAAAAAAAATAAAGAACTAAGAAAATTAGTGTAAAGATGGGTTAGAAGACATAGAAAGAAAGAATCACTTGAACACATGGAAGAATGAAGAAAGCAACTATACATATTACAAAGTAAGAGAGACACACAGAATGTGCTTTACACACACTTGAATTTGAACCTAGGACATTTACATGGTATTTATCATTTCGATATTTTCAAAGAGACTATAACATCCTGCTCTAGCGCACTGAGAAAACTTAGTCTTTGAGGACACTTGCTCGCAAGTGATCTGGACTTTTATGATGATAAAACATTTATCCTTGATTATGATGCGTTATGATAGATGACAAGATGTTTTACTTCTTTGACATAGACAAGTGCTATTGACTCGGTTTTATTGAGTGTGCAGGGTTTTGGACCTTGAGGATGCAGAGGCATCAATGGAACCCCTTGGACTCTGGATTGAGTCAGGGAGTGTGCTATTTGGGTTGATTTATTTACTGTGATATTTCATTGATTTGATGATTGATGTGGACATGTTCTGACACGATTGTTGATGATGCAGACTGACGATAGCTTTCCGACCAGACTCACATATGGAGTAAAGGGGCCACACACGATTTCCAGAGAGGTTGAGGGAGAGGGGTGGACAATAGCCCTACCACAGCCTACTAGCACTCTCATTGTGGCTCGAACTGTAGGTTAACAATTACCTAGCTCGAGAGGATCCACAATTCCATGAGGGCAGACTGCGACAGTCACTCACGATGATTCTAAGGGGCATGCAATAAGGTGGGGGCCTTATTCCTTAGAGCCCTTAGTCTCCCACAAGTTCACCTGGTGGAGTGTTGACTCCAGGGGTTATAGATGTCTACCAATCAGTCAAGTTGGCGAGTTTCACCCTTGGAGCACGTGGTGCATTCTGAAGGGAACATCGCACAAAAGAAGCACAAGTCAGCAAGTGGCACCCTTGGAGCATGTGGTGCATCCTAAAGGGCACATCGCGTGAAGTAAACACAAGTTAGCGAGTGGCACCCTTGGATCATGTGGTGCATCCTGAAGGGCACGTTGTGCAAAAGAAACAACCAAGGCGAGTGGCACCCTTGGAGCATGTGGTGCATCCTGAAGGACACGTCACATTGATGTTGAGGAAGGAACAAACCTAGATGGCCCTAATACATTTAACACCTTAATAAATGCTTAAAACGACTTCCCTAAATAATTGTCACCCAGTTCAAAATCTAAACCTAAGTCTAAAACTTCTCTAGGGTAAAATTTTGTTTAGCCTTAAGAAAAAGACCCTCTAAAAATAAAAACAAAGATATAAACTAAAACCCACTTAAGTAATAGTTTTAGTCTTATTAAATTTAGAGGGTAAAATGAAGAGAGGAATAATTTAATTAAAATCCGTGGCTTTAAATTGTAAAGAGGATTTAAATTATTTAACTTGTGGAAGTATAAAAAGATTTTAAATTAATAATAAAGGGAAAAGAGTAAATAACACAACTTCCATTTTGGCTCTAATAAAAAGGGGAAAGAAGGGAATAATAAGAATTAGGAAACTAAGTAATGGAGGAAACATAATAAAGGAAAGTTGGGAACTTATGGTAAAAAGCAAGGTCAACATAGTAAGGAATCTGCAATAAAGTACCTTCTAATTTGAGCTAAATTAGCAACATCCTTTTAGGGAAAGTATTTAAAACATGTAAGAGGATCTAGGAACACCTAGGAGTAAATTTAGGAGAAAATCTAGGTGGG
>WSFP011481048.1:0-16171 GCA_009831015.1 Picea engelmannii | reverse complement strand
TCTTCCCAACCTTCCACACCGCCCACACCAATGGCCAACCAGAACAATCCTGCCAAACCCTGGCTCGACCAAGATGCAGTAGCCGTACCCAGGTCTCATCATCCCTTACCCAAACATCCGGAGAAGTGGCTCCCCAAGTTTGACCCTGACTCTAAACAGATCATCGAAGATCACATTAAAAAGTTTATGTTAGCCATTAGACTCCGTAATGTCGAGCATGAAGACGTAGTCTGTAGGTTTTTCCCTTATACTTTCGAGGGCAATGCCTCTACCTGGTACTTTTCTCAACAACCCCATACCATCGTGTCATGGGAGAAGTTTGAATCCTGATTTCTTGAGAATTTTGGAGACGATAAGTCCCTAGAAGTTCTAGTCATGGATATTTCTAGTTTAAGAATGAGCCCCAAAGAGAAAATCAAAGACTTTAACCAAATATTCTTAACACTGAAGAACTGAATCCCTATGGATCCGATGCCTGCTGAGAATCTTATCATCACATACTATACTAAAGCTTTACATCAAGTATAGACATTTGGGTAAAGTGATCTAAGAAAGCCACGTTGTTAGAGGCCTTCGAAGAGGCCAGTCAGATTGAGAAAGACATTCTTAGTTTAAAAGACACTACTAGCAACAAAATAGAGACTAGTTCATCTTCCAAAAAGAAAATCGAAATCCTCCCTAGACCTGCTCAAAATAAAACACAACCTGAAAGCTCAGATTTAGAAAACTTAACAAAAGTCGTTCAAAAACTGTCAAATCAAGTTATAGATTTGAAAAGGACAGCTAAAGAAGCTTCTTCGAGCAAAGGACCTTACAAACCCCTGTTTAGGAATCCTTTTCCCACCAATTTACCTAATTCAAATACCGAGGGCCTAAATCTAGAAAGCCTGCAATTCGCCATTCAAACAATTCTAGAAGCCCAGCATAACTTGATTCCCCCTGAGATCCCTGAGGAAGTAGTTGAACAAGAGACAGTTGAAGAAGAAGAATCTTCTCCAAACATTTTTGGACACTTCTCGGATAGCATTTTTCAAGCTAATTTCGAGACAGTACATCCCTACAATACTAGGAGTAAGACAACAAACAAACCTTCTTCTGAAAACACTACGACTTTGCCCTCAAAACAGTCTAAACTAGCTGAGACTAAACAGAGTCATGTAAACCCAAACTTGGATTATGATTTAGTTTAATATCTAAAAAAGTTAAGGGCTAACATTTTTGTTTATGAATTATTAAAATTTCCATTTCTGCTACAAAAAATGTTACAGAATATCACAGAGAATAGAAAAAACGGTAATCCAAGCAGTAACAAAGTTGTTCAGAACAATCCAAAATTCCCTCAGAAGGCTTCCACTAAGAACAATTCTAATCCTCACGAGAAGGGAGGCCTTCCTGTAAACAATGTAACAAATGTAGATAAATTAGCTTTAGAGGCTGCGAGTAAAAAGCCACAAGCTTCCACCATTAGTACTTGCAGAAATGTTCCTCCATTTTTGTTAAATTTCAAAATCTTTAATAGGAATGTGCACAATTGTATGGTATACTCTGGAGCGTCATCCAATGTAATGCCATGGTCTGTGTGTCAAAATATTAATGCTAAAGTTGAGCCATCCACCTTAAAAATCATCCAACTTGATCGAACTAGTGTTAAAGTTATAGGCGAATTAAGGAATGTGCTTATAAGATTATCGTCTAACCCCAAAGTTCATCAAGTGATTGATATTATTGTTGTGGATATTCCATAGGTTTATGGTTTGTTTTTAAGCAGAGACTGGTCAGAGCAGCTACATGGCTATTTCACGACAGATTGGTCTCACATGTGGTTGCCCGAGAACGAAAAGCCCAACAAGATCAAGGTAAATCGTGAACACTACCTAAAGCTCACAGTCACAGATTTAAATGATCCCAATGAACCATTTACCCCTTCTGCCGATTCACCCAAAATACAAGGGATGGATACCTTTTTCGGCAATTTCATGGACGAGACTTCAGCTATCACTAACCTAGAACAGTAGTCCAAGATTGTAGCATACATGTAGCCAATAGTTTCTACACAACGGTCTCATGCACCCGATAAAAATCAAATATGGTCTCTTTACTTTGACGGTTCAAAGTCCAAGGAAGGAGCTGGTGAGGGCTTCATTATTATTGATCCAGGAGGTAACAAAACCCTGATTGCATGCAGGTTAGAATTTGAATGTACTAATAACACAACAGAATATGAGGCTTTATTGCAGGGCCTCAAAAAAGCATTAGATATGAACATTCAAAATTTGACTGTCTTTGGCGATTTGGAAATTGTGGTTAGACAGGTAAGAGATTCTATCCACTGTCTGTCTCCACATCTTAAAAGCTATCAATCTGAGGTATGGAATTTGATGAATAAGTTTTCTTCTTTCAACATAAATTCTATTCCTAGATTGAATAATTCAGAAGCTGATTTATTAGCTAACGTAGCTTTGAAACTCTTTCCTGTAGAAGGATTGTCCCCAAATGCATTCTTCGTCGAACTGTTGTTCAGACCATCCATTCTCGACAACATCACGAATTGGAGAGTCTTCGACGATGATCAACAAATTATTAGTTTCCTGCATATGGAAGAAACTTTCCAAGGCGCGATGATCGACAAATGCACTCATGACGACAATCTGTGCAATTTCACGGTAATACCAGATCCGAGATCTCCTGAATCTTCATTGGACATGGTAAATTCTATCCCTAAATCTGTAGTTAGATTAGAAAATTTTTATGATCTTCAAGACAAATTCAAAAAATCGGTCAACTGTAAAACAAATAGTTCCTCGTTATCATATGAAAAAGTAAACTTGGGAACTAATGACAATCCACAATGCATTAATTTAGGGGTGGGGTGTTCTGAACAAGAGAAAGCGATGTTTATTAGATTGTTTAATGAATTCAAAGATGTTTTTGCATGGACGTATGACGACCTAAAAACCTTTGACCCTAACATCATACAACACATCATTCCTATGAAACCCCAAACCTTGCCGTTTCAATAAAAGTTAAGAAAAATGCACCCTAAGATCGAACCGAACGTCAAAAAAGAATTAAATAAACTCCTAAATGCTAAGATAATTTTCCCAGTTAGGCACACACAATGGGTTTCTAACCTTGTCCCTGTCCGGAAGAAGAGTGGTGAAATCCGACTATGCGTCAATTTTCGAAACCTTAATCAAGCGTCTGATAAAGACAACTACCCTGTCCCACCCATGGAACAGATCCTTCAACAGGTATCTGGTTCTGAAAGACTATCCTTATTAGATGGTTTTTCAGGGTACAACCAAGTCCTGATGTCTCCTCCAGACCAACTTAAAACTACCTTCTGCACTCCATGGGACACCTACGATTATAGGAAAATGCCCTTTGGACTCATTAATGCTGGTGCCACTTTCCAGAGAGCGATGGACATCGCTTTCCAAGGCTTAATCAATCAATCTGTCATAGTTTACCTAGATGATGTTATTGTATTTAAAAAAAAAAAACTGATCATCTAGCTCATTTAAGAGTCGTTCTACAGCGATGTCGTAAGTACAACATTTCCTTGAATCCTAAAAAATCTATCTTCACAGTAGAACAAAGTAAGCTCTTATGATTTATTGTATCAAGCAAAGGGATGATTATTGACCCTGAAAGGACTCAAGTCATCTCGAAACTTCCCCCTCCCTCATCCAAAAATTCTATGCAGTATTTCTTAGGCCAGATAAACTTTGTCAAGATATTCGTCCCCAGTTTTTTCGAAATGGTGAGACCTTTACAGAATTTAATTAAGAAAGATGCACAATATCACTGGGGATCCTTAGAAAACCAAGATTTTAATTCAATAAAGAATGCCATAATAGACTCTCCTTCTCTCATGAGCCCCGACTTTTCACAAGACTTTACGCTCTACACATTTGCTTCTGATCGCTCCTACGCTGTTGTCCTAACTCAAAAGAACGCTAAAAACAATGAAGTCCCAATTGCCTTTATGAGCTCTGCTTTCAAAGGCACAGAACTTAATTAACCAGCGGTAGATCAACAAGCCTATGCTGTTTTTAAAGAAGTAAAGAACTTCCGATCTTATGTTTTGAAATTTAGGACGAAAATTATTGTCCCTTACCTAGCCGTCAGAAATCTGTTAGTCCAGAAAGAACTAGGTGAAAAGAGGGCGAACTGGGTCACCTCCTTACAAGAGTATGACATAGAAATCACCCAAGCACAAATAGTGAGAGGCTAAGGGATATGAAAGTTAGTCGCCGACTCAGCAGTAGGACAACAAGAAGAAAACGATATGTCAAACCCAGGACAACACAACCAAAATTCAATCTGTTGTGCACAAAACTTTGTCAGTCCCTGGTATGACGATATAAAATTCTGTCTTGAACATGGGTCTACCCACCGTCACCTGGATCCCACTAAAAGAAGAGTGTTAAGATTAAAATATGCATCATTTCAATTGATTAATGGTATTCTGTTTCATCAAAATTTTGATGGAGTACTAATGCGCTGTCTTGAGAAAGATGAAGCAGAAAAGGTATTACTAGAATTGCACGCAGGAGAAGCTGGTGGGCATTTTGGTGGGGATACCACTGCCCATAAAGTTTTAAGAGCAGCTTATTACTGGCCTACACTTTTTAGAGATGATCATGTATTGTGTTGCAAGTGTATTATTTGTCAAAAAACATCTGGGTGGATACATAAACCATCCTTTCCTTTGTAGCCTGTTTCAGTAGACTCCCCTTTTCAGCAGTGGGGTCTTGATAGTATAGGTCCAATCAATCCTCCATCCTCATAGTAGCATAAGTTTATCATAACAGCCAAATATTACTTCACCAAGTGGTCTGAAGCTGCCCCATTAAGAGCTGTAAATACCAGTCAGGTAATTGTCTTTTTAAATTCAAATATTATCACTCGGTTTGGTATCCCCAATTGTTTAGTATTCGATAACGCTTATTATTTTTCGTCTCTTGAGATGAGTGAGTTCTCTCTAGAAAAATGAATTAAATTGAAATATTCTACTAGCTATTATCCTCAGGGAAATGGATTGGCAGAATCAACTAATAAGAATCTGATTAAAATCATCAAGAGAACGGTATCTGAAAATCACAAAAATTGGCATAATGCATTGTTAAACGCAATCTGGGCTGATAGAGTAACACCAAAAACTGTTGTGGGTAACTCTCCCTTCTTTCTCGTCTATGGTAGAGAAGCAATTCTTCCACCACATATTCTTCTTCCCTCACTACAACTATCACAAAAAATACAAGAAGAAAATTGCCCCCCTTTGGAGAATCGAATTAACGCTTTAATGAAACTAGAAGAGGTAAGGGCTCAAGCTAAACGTAAGTTATATCAGCATCAACTAGTGGTCAAATGCTGGTTTGATTCCAACTCTGCTTCTAATAGGAACTTTGAAGTAGGTGATCTTGTCTTGAAATGGGACAAACCACATGAGGGAAAGGGAGAGCATACGAAGTTTCAGAACTTATGGCTAGGACCGTTTTTAATTGCTGAGAAATTGGGTCCCAACTCTTTCCAATTACAGAATCTAGAGGGATAGCCAGACACCTATCCGGTGAATGGCCAAGCTCTAAAAAGGTATTTCTCTTGATGACAACCCTGTGTATACTATGTAAATATTTTTCTTTTGCTATTTTGGTTTTGATTTCTCCCTATGCTCATCGATTTTCACTTTTGAAATACACATACCTACATTATGAACTATTCAGACAAGGAAAACAAAAAAAAATTCCTCTGAAATGACTGCTGAAAAGTTTTCTAAACATCAATTGTGATATGCTTCTGATATTTACAGCCATGTTAAAGAAAGCCTATTGTTTTAAAGAAGTTTATTGATTCCAATCTGTAATTGAAGCTTGTCACGATCTTCCCTTTTCTTCTTACGATGTCCCTGTTCCTTAAAGGAATAACTCAGAATATGTCTCCCTGCCTTCGAAGTTCAGTTTTGTAAACAAACCATCTCTAAATCTTAATGAAGGACAGTTAAAAAAATTCTTTCAAGGTCTGAAAAAATATGTCCAAAATATCATAATTTTCAGCATCACCCCACTCAATTATATATCTTTAAAAACCAAATAAATCATTAAAAGAGCTGTGGGACATGCTTGTAAACCCACTGGGATACTGAACAAGTCTGTCGACAGTGGGTAAATGCATGCATGACGCCAAGACAACTTCGTCGGGGTACTGAACAAGCCCGTTGGCAGCGAAGCAATGTCGGGTATATGAAAATTCACAAGTATGGAGTCTCTTGACCTTAAAATGTCCTTCATTATGATCTGGAACTTCTTGGTAGGGTACGGATATCAGAGTGGGTTAAATGGCAACCCTGTCGAGGCTATGGACGCCTGCTGGCAGCAGTGGCTTTGTCAACAGTATTGGAGATTTTATATTTAATATCATGACTCACTTTTATTAAGACTGTCATCAGTTTTCATCTTTTAAGCACAGCTGGGATTTTTATGATTAATGATGATGTTTACACAATTTTCTGGTTGTTTTTGAGTTAGAATTATTCTCATTATCCTAATCTGGATTTGTTCTTTTGGCAGAGATAACTGCTTCTACCAGTGTGTCGCCATTGTTGGCATCCATTTTGCAATTTTATCTTTTCCTTACAAGTTGCATACACAAGGGTTTTGAACCCTCAATACTCGTCGCAATTCTTTAAACAAAAATGACACTATTATCTTTGGCTTTTGTACACTTGCCTTTCGTTTTCATTTTCAGGACTGCAAGCGTGAAAACCTTGAGTTGGAAGTCATGTTGATAACGTTAAAATGATCTTTGGATTTTTATGAATCCTTTTGTTGATGTGGTCATAAAATTTTTTTCACCTGTAACTCACTAAAGGTCATACATTTGTCAAAACACCAAACCTTTATTCACTTTGCATTTTTGTTGATATGGTTTCAATTTATAAATTCGTGATGCAATGATTTCCAGTGTCTTTGATTAAACCCTTGGTGTAATGGTTTCATAGATCGCATTAATTTTGTGATTAAATCCTTGGTGTAATGTTTGATATAGTGTTTTCTTTCAAATCATACAAATACTATTGTTGATTTAACATTCAGGCCAATTTGTGGTTATGAACACCATGTTTTTCAAATGGTTATTTGATTTTTCATTTTGTCATAATCTTTTTGGTTATGCATGTTATCGCTTTCAATGATTATGTGATAATCCATTCGAATTTTGGTTTACAATGCTTTGGGTTTTGATTTGAATGAAACTATTACCAAGGCCCCATCGATTGTACATACCAACATAATAGTTTTGCATGGTTTCTATTTATTCCACCACCCTCACACGCATAAGCATTAACTTCTGCCTTGCACTTCGGGTTGCCTCTGCTTGTTTTGGAAAACCTGCAGGCAATTGGTCCTGTGTCTACCCTGTCAAACCCCCTCACTGATTACCCAGTTGACTGTGTGCTAGTTGCTATGGCTCCTGTAGTGCGCATAGAACCCAACGGAATCAAAACGTTGTTGTTATTTGATAATTCCCAAGAGGACCTGGAGAGGAATGGATGGTTAGTTTTCATTGAAAAATTCGAGGGTTTCAACCTCGTAGTCGCTCAGCAGTTTTCCCTCACGTTCGATGGATGCAGGGCGAAAGTTGGGGACATCCAACTCAAAATGAACGAGGAATTCCTCAGCTCAACCACTGGTTTGCTAGCTAAGGGGCAGAAATGGTTTAAGAATTCGAAGGTGGATGAAGTGCCATGGCCGCTTCTGTTTACCTCAAGGAAAATTATCAGTTGTGACAAAGGTATGTCGGTGACAGCCCTTAAATCTCGATGGCATGATTTGTTGGCCATTATTAAAAAAATTGTTACATGCGAAGGTAGATATGGTTTAGTGTTCCTATACCACCTACGACTGCTTATGAGTTTCATAGATTTTCGTTTGAATATGCCACATTTCCTCCTTCGCAGCTTGTATAAAATGGCTAAACGATTTAAGAGGGAGAAGGCCGACTCCAGCCTCTTCCACCACTGTTTGATTAAAATTATCATAGTCCATCATCTGAGATTGAGTGGAGACTGTTGGGAAGCTTTATTATTGAGGAATGGATTTGCCAGTCCTGAGTTTGGTCAAGTGGACAAAACTGTGGTCACCGAAACGCTTGTCGGGCCTATCGTGCCCCCTCCTACACTCTTACCCACTGTTGAACCCACGACCTACCCAAACGATGACCTACCCGACACCCTGCCTGACTCATGTTCAAAGGACAGTACTAAGCCTATTAAGAGGCCTGCAAGAAAAAAAGGGCAAAGGTAATACCAATGTCAATAGCAAGGGTAAGAGGGCTGCACGCTGGGTATCTAGGTGTGCTCATAATAAACCCAAACAAAACACGGATCAAAAACCAATTGTTTTGAGTGAAGATTCAAATTCTGAGATTGAGTGATTTCTGACCGAGGAGTACCCATACTCACACGGCCTTTGTTCTGTCGAACCCTATGACTACATATCCAACCTCCCGCCATGCCTTAAAGGTGACCCCAACTTCCCCGAGATCAATTTTGATAGTGGAACCCCTGGTAATTTAAAATATTCCTCACCTATAATGACACAGACTGATCAACCACAGTGCAATGAATGCAACTCATGGCTCGAACGATACTATATATATGTCCCTCTGTTGCAATCCTGAATCAATTCCTTGGAGGACCGGGTGACTGTGTTAACCAAGGAAAATGACAGATTGCTATCTTATGATAAGAGGCAAAAGAACAAAGGCTCTGTCGTGTTCAAAAATTTAGAGGCAGCCACTGCCATTGTTAATTCGAAAATAGCTTGAACAGATCGTATCCCTGAAACCAAGGTATGATATTTCGAAAGTGATTTTAAAATGATTTTTTTGGATTTAAATTAGTATAAATGATTTGTTTGATAAATCGAATACATTTCTGTTTTGTTTGAATTGATTCAATGCGATTCTGTTTGCAAATAATAACTAGCTACAGAATCGTGAGATTCTGTAGCTAGTCATAAAATTTGAATTTCTGTTGATTTTACAATTAAACACTATTTAAAATCATTTATTTTTGTGCATCTCCAGGTATACACGAATTTCAATGGGAGTTGGATTGATAATGGCATTTTAGAACATGCTTTTTGTTACACAGTTTTGGGATTAGGTTGTTAGTCTTAGATATAAATAGGAATCTGGGAGATTGTTCCCATAATTTTATCCTGTGGCCTTTATATACTTATTATTTTTGTAAAAAATCCATCACTGTTGGGAGAACAGAGACTATGGACTGATGATTATACAGACTTGAATGAAAGTGGATTTTTTGTACGACTTTAGCTTCAATTTATCTTACTTTTGTTCAAGTTTTTTGTGCATTTCAATTTGTAATCAAATTATTGACTACTTTAGATATCAAGATTTGTTAGAGGTTGATGCGATATGATTTAAGTATTGTCCATATTTGATGTATCTCATTTTACTTAAAACAATTACTCTATTTTAATTTAATGAACAGAAGGTTAACCTTCTTTGTTAAATGAGCAGCTATGTACAAATCTTTGCAAAGGGATTCATCTTGATGTGATTATTTGTAAATTGTAAAGTTGTTGTTGCTATATCCTTTACCTGTTCTGTCATTAGCAATTCTGAAGCATTGTTGCTTCGTGTTTATGCGAAGTATTGGAGAATCTGATGCGGGTTTACCTCATCAAACAATAAACGCAGATGCTTATGCACAAGACAAGTAGGAGGTGATAATTTTAGGTTAGTTTGTTATTTTATTTTAATAGTTTAATTAATATGAGGATTCACTGTAGTTTAGACCGATATATAATATAGATTGTTGTTTTTATTACTTAGTTAGATAGTTATCATTTCATTTTTCAGTACAGATTACTATTTTTATTGTTTAGTTAGATAGCTGTCAATTCACTTCATGTTTATAAAAGTTATAAAAAAATCAAAAAATATTGAACGACAGCTTCGCTGCCAATCTATACATGATTTTCGTAGGTTTTTGATTAAAAATTTGCAATTTGTGAATAATGTACATATCATAGAAATATAAATATATCTAGGCATTGTATATTTAATCAGTAGAATTATTTTTCTATTAATTTGCGAACTGTGAATATATTTTAGATTTGTATATTGTTTACAGCAGTTGTTTTTCTCTTAGATTAGTTTCTTTAGCTTATTTTTTTCAGTTTCCTAGGACTTAGATCGGCTAATGGAGCCACTAAACCCGTCGGAGAAGATTAATCCAAACGACTTGGGTTATTTAGACAACCTCGGACCGGATCCACTCCTCCAGTTGATGAGCGGTCAATTTTTCCTGTCAACAGAACCCCAACCCCCTGAACCAACAAAGACAAATAAAAAACGAAGATCAAAAAATACAAGCTCTCCTAAAGAGAGAAAATTTTATAGGAGTGAACGATCTTCAAGACTTCGGAGATTCGGATAATGATGTCACAAACTTCGATGATGAACGCACACAACCATATCTGACTCGAGATGATTATGAAAAATATCTAAACACTCAACAACCGTCGAATAAGGGTGAAGAAAGTGATCATACTGACCTTTGTGAATCTCAACAAGAAACTGAAATGATAATGGCTGAGATCCAACCTAAGTACAACTTAAGATATAAG
This sequence comes from Picea engelmannii, assembly GCA_009831015.1. Taxonomy (NCBI): domain Eukaryota; kingdom Viridiplantae; phylum Streptophyta; class Pinopsida; order Pinales; family Pinaceae; genus Picea; species Picea engelmannii. Next base: position 5,510 of record WSFP011481048.1, on the reverse strand, counting down.
AGTAAGCCCATCTTAACTACTCAACCCAAGAAAATTCTCCAAAGAGGTCAAACTTACGAGCCTACTCTGGAAGAGACCTTATTACCCAACAGTAAAATGAAAGTAGTAAGAACACAAGAGTCCGAAGTGGGAAAAGTTGAGACCCAAACACAAGGAACCAAAACGGCTAATAAAATTACGCCTTCAACCAAGACCATGAGTAATAAAGTGGTCCAAACGAATAAGTCAGAAAGGAAGGATTCAGAGGTCCTAACGAAAGAAATAGACAAGGTGAGCGGAGCTTTCAATTTTGAAAACGAGATAAATAAAATTAAGATACCAATCCCTCTGGTAGAATTAGCAAAAAACCCCGTTTATCGGAAGAAGATTACCAAAGTGATGGGTGTCTCAAAGCTAGAAATCCAGTCTGACATTTTAAACTTGGAAGATGACAAACCTAACATCACTTTTTTTCCACATTTTGAAGGGGACAAAGATACTATTGCTCCCTTTTATATCACTTTAAATGTATATGATCAATTGCTACATAATTGCATGTTAGACTCCAGAGCCTCCCATAACGTTATGCCTAAGATTATTATGGACAAGTTGGGTCTCCAGATCACTAGAACTTATGGAGATCTTTACTCTTTTGACTCAAGAAGGGTTAAGTGTATGGGAATGATCAAGGATTTAGTAGTTACCTTGGCTCAGGTCCCGGTTAAGAGTATCTTGATGGATGTGGTGATTGCTGATATTCCCCCTAAGTATGGCTTACTGTTGTCTAGGTCATGGGGAGCCAAGCTGGGGGGTTCTCTTCAATTGGATATGACGTTCGCCACAATTCTTGTGTTTGGTGGGCAATTTACTCGGTTGTACAGAGAAACAAGGTTAGCATACACAGTAAGTGACCCTCAAAACCTGAACAATTTCCCTATTTACATTCCGGATCAAGATTTAGGAAATTGTATCTTATCCTTTGATGATGGTTTAGATGGTTGTCCGGACGAAAATGATATAGAGAAGGAAGAGTCAAGTTATATGAAAAAGGATCTATGTAGCACCGGTATCTGGAAAATGTATTTTGACAGTGCCTCATCTTGTGAGGGGGTTGGTGTAGGAGTGCTTTTAGTGGTTCCCGAAGGAAAGTTCGTGGTTCCTTTTTCCTATAGACTGCAATGGGATATAGATTATACTACCAACGTATGTGAATACGAAGCGTTGGTCTTAGGATTAGAGTCTACCAAGAAGCTAAAGATAAATAACCTAGAGGTATACGGAGATGCAGAGTTAATGGTCAAAAAAATAAATCGACAGTACCAAGCCAAGCATCCCAGATTAAGATCATACAGGAATTGTGCCTGGGATTTGATAGAAAACTTTTTATCGTCTGTAAACGTCCACTTCATCCCATGCGCAGAGAACTTACATGCTGATGCATTAGCTAAAGAAGCTTCAACCTTCTCTCCTCCCATGACTTTCAAACTGAAATATCACATGGAGATTAAACACAGACCATCTATACCAGACAATATCCAGCATTGGCAAGTTTTTGAGGATGACGAACAAATTAAGAAGTTTCTTGAAGCAGTAGGCGAATTTTCCAAAACTCATGTAGACCAAGAAAATCAAAATGACCCAATATGGATCATGCAATAAGGGGAGGATCCTAAATATTTCCGAGACAAAATCTCCGATCATCACATATTGGTCCTTAAAAACAACTAGATTCTGAAAGGATTGATTCCTTTAGAAAGACTTTTTGATCAAAACGACGTACCTGTAAAATCCTCCTTACAACCCCAACCAGAAGAAGTGGAGGACTATCATATAGGAACCAAAGAAGAATCTTGGATGGTAAAAATATCCAAGTTCCTCCCTCCTGAAATAAAAAGTAAATATAAATACCTACTCAGACAGTATAAATATGTTTTCGCCTGGTCTTATGATGAGTTAAGGACGTACGACACTTCCGTAATTGATCACAAGATACCTTTATATCCTGGGGTCAAACCATTTAGGCAAAAGCTTAGACAGATCAACCCCATGTTCTTACCTGTGATTGAAAAAGAAGTTAAGAAACTTTCAGACACGAAAATAATAGTACCTATGAGATATTCTGACTGGGTAGCAAACCTGGTCCCGGTCAGGAAAAAGAGTGGGGAAATAAGACTGTGTGTGGATTTCAGAAACCTAAATAAGTCGTCTCTTAAGGACAACTATCCATTGCCCAAAATGGACCATGTGCTAGAAAATGTAGTGGGAGCTAACCGAATGTCTATGATTGACGGGTTCTCTGGTTATAATCAAATCTCCATGAATGAACAAGATAGAGAAAAAACCGCTTTCACCACACCATGGGGTACATTCATGTATGATAAGATGCCTTTTGGTTTGATTAATGTAGGGGCCAAGTTCTAGCGCTCTATGGACATCGCTTTCATCGGTGAAAGGGATAAGTTCGTAGTCATTTATCTTGACGATTTGACGGTTTTCTCTAAAACTGATGAAGAACACTTGATACATCTTAAACAGACATTCGAAAAATGCTACAGGTTTTGTCTATCTTTAAATCCAAAGAAATCACATTTCGCCATGCGGGAAGGTAATATTTTGGGTCATATCGTATCTAGGGATGGAATCAGGATTCATCCTAAGAGGATTGAAGCGATAGATACTATAAATATTCCCAAAAATGTAAAAGAGATTCAATCTTTCTTAGAAAGAATAATTTTTTTACGAAGATTTATCCCGAATTTCACTGAGATTGTAAAACTGATCACAGGTATGTTGAAGAAAGACAACGAAGTAAAATGGACAACCGAGGCCAAAGCATCATTTTCACATATTAAGAAGGTCATAATAAAGGAACCTGTGTTAGCGAGCCCTGACTATCTGAAAGATTTTCTTATTTTCTCATTTTCCTCTGAACACACGCTTGCCGCGGTGCTCCTACAAAAGAACGAAGAAGGTTTTGAACAACCGATCACTTTTTTCAGCAAGAGCCTTAGAGACGCAGAACTGAAATATGATATAATCGAAAAACAAGCGTATGCCATGGTAAAAGGGCTGGGTACTACTGGCCAAAACTTTTCTCGGACGTTAATGCCAAAGTCCGAGCCTACAACCCTTGTCAACTATTTGCGGGTAAGCAAAAGCTCCCGACACTGCCTTTAGTTCCAATCAAAGCTAAAGCCCCATTTCAACAATGGGGTCTAGACTTCATAGGCGAGATTAATCCCCATTCTAGTGCTCAACACAAGTGTATCTTAACCACAACAAATTATTTTACTAAATGGGTGGAAGCCATTCCAACCAAAAGGGCAACAGACTCGGTGGTAATCGATTTCTTAGAAGATAATATTTTGTCTAGATTTGGTTGCTCCCGAAAGATAGTTACAGACAATGTCGAAGCCTTTAAATCTATGGCTATGATCAGCTTCTGTCAAAAGTACAATATCGTTCTTGGCCATTCCACAACATATTACCCCTAGGGAAACGGATTGGCCGAATCATCTAACAAGAGCCTGGTAAATATAATCGAGAAGGTATTGGATGAAAACAAAAGGTATTGGCACGTGCACTTAAAATACACATTGTGGGTGAATCACATAAGAACAAAAAGGTCTATCGACATTTCACCTTTTTAGATGCTATATGGTACAGATGTTGTGTTACCTATAAACCTGGTGCTTCCAGTGATGATGTTATGGCAAGATCAAAATGAAGAACCTAATCATGTCATCAGGAGGATAAATCAGTTGATTGAGGTTCAACAACATAGAGTCGAAGGAGATGAAAAGATGAAGAAGTACCAAGATGACATGAAGACATTATTCGATCGTAGAGCAAAGGACAGAGATTTCCTCCCAGGTGATTTAATGTTAAGGTGGGATGCAAGAAGGGAAGGAGCAACAAAACATAGTAAATTTGACCACCTCTGGTATGGGCCATTTAGAGTCTCGGCTCTGGAAGGAAAAAATTCTTTCCTGCTGGAAAATATAGATGGTGAAATCCTCAATGCCCTTGTCAATGGGCGTTATCTCAAGCATTATATGACATAACAGTCGCCTAAAAAAAAAGAAATTTTGTATACTTATATATATATTTTGTATACATATATATATTTTTCATTTAAGCATTGCTCTTAATTTTCTTTTTTCTTTCATGAACTTTCGACACCTTTCAGATAGCCCCGATAATATTCGTATTTGCCTCTTACAGGATTTCGGCTACATACAAAACAAGCAGGAGAAGTAAACTGAAAGATGATGTCAGAAATAAATCGGTTTAAACAAGTGATACCCAAGAAATTTAATATTGTGCAAGAAATTGAAATGAAAAGGTAAAGATGAGATTTCCTAAAAGACATGCTCTAAAAGACTATTAAACAAAGCCGAGGTATCCTCATTCAAACAACAACATTAGCTGAACTGATAAATAACAGAGTTGTTTCTTGGTTTAATCGTCTATGAAAAACTAAGACAAATTAAATGATTCACCAAATTTAAAAGCCGTCATTCAAAGTAAAGTATCCACGAAAAAGATCTACAAGAGTCAGTTTTGAACTTTTTGACCTCTGTATTCTCAGTCCGTAAGTCACTATCTGTCACCCTTTTATATCTAAAAAAAAAAAAAAAGGGTCAGTATCTTTCTATTTCGCATAAGAAGGGATAACTGTTTTTCGTTTCAACCTCATAAGCTTCAAAATAGATTGTGGAAAGAAGGCGGGTATTCACAACTCCTCGATCCCTTGCTAAACGAAGAGACGCTTAAAGTGATCCTAACTCTCCTAGGTTCTTCAACAATATTGGAGGATTGAGGCTTGCTCAAATAGAATGCCCTAAGAAAATAATTTCCCCTATTTTCCCTTGAGAACGAAGGTGTTTTGAAGGTTAAGGGAAGGTTGGTACCGAGTAATCAAAGTAAGTTGACAGACCTATAATGAAAAATATTACACATATATCAGCCCTGATACAAACTGATTGCCCCCATCTTCGCGCTCTAAAAAGAAAATTATAAGACAGGTGGTGAAAGGAAATTCAGAAATGAGTTCCCCCATCTAGTCCAAGAGATGATGAAAGGAAATTCAAAAATGTTTTCCCTTGTCTCATCATTTAAATGCACAAATATATTCCAAAGTGGTGAAAGGAAATTCAGTAAAAGGGGCCAGATAACTTCACCGGGGTACTGAACAGGCTCACTGGCAGTGAAGCAATATCTGAGATATCTGTAAGGATGTTATACATGAATATCACTCTACTCTGGTAACCAATCCTTTTTAAGACCTGATCCACATCCAAAGTTTAGACGGGGCTTCCCGATTTAAAAACATATAAACTTATTCTTTTGATGCAAGTTGATAACTGCAAGATCTATTGGGTCTCCTAGAACTGTTTTGATTGTCTTAAGGCATACCTGAATTTAGTAACGGGAAAGAGAAAGTCATGAAAGGGACTACGGCTAAATTTAAAAAGAGTATCTGAGTTTGAAAAGCTTTTCGAGGTAAAAAACAAAGTCTCTTTCCCCTT
>ML880636.1:0-11132 GCA_009831015.1 Picea engelmannii | reverse complement strand
CCTAAGCTCTGATACCAACTTGATCTGAAAATGATAAAGGCTTGTATTCTTGAAAATATTTGCAAGTTTTAATTCAAGTGTTCTTATGCAAAAGGATCAATTTGAAAACACAAATTTTATAGAAATTACACATTCAAGATGCATATAATAAGCAACAAATAACAGTGAATAGAAAACACATAACACAACAAATGATAAAGGAGTTCACCCCTCTCTTGGGCTACATCTCCCGGTCCAGCTTCCAATGGATCTTTTGTATTATTTTATCAAAGTGCTAAAATATGTGCTTTACAATGCTCAAAATTCCAAATAGATGGCTCCAATGGCTTCAGAACGTCCAAAAACCCCTAGCTAGGCTTTTTTGGCACCTGGTTTGGCCAAAAATTGAAGAAGATATGCTTCCTGGAAGTTCCCCTTCAAACTTGTTGTCTCTGAATCACCAAAATGCACCTCTGCGTCCTCAACCTAGCCTCTACGCTCATATTTGTGTTAAAACCTAGCACCGGGTGCAACCACAAAATGGTGCGAACCGTATGTCGGTTAGGGCGCACCTAGCCCCTAACCGCCAAGCCATTGGGCATGTGGCTTACCATGTGACCGTACCTGCACATAACAAAGGGCCAAGGTTTAACATATGAAAATGCACCAAGTGGAAAAGCCCGCGGGGTTTGAATGGTTATATGGTATATATATATGTGACTGGGGGATGGGGCTTAGCCTCGGCCCGGACCACACCCCAACTCAAAACAAATGAAATTCAAATAAAATTAATCCCATTCATATGTTAAGAACCATTGGTGGGCGCGCCAGTTGGGCGGTCCTTCCCAAAGCTCTTCCCCTTGCCCGGAGGTTGTGGGGTCGAGTCCTGCCGACTACATAAGTTTTATCCATAGCCTAGGTGACATGTGGCGGCCTTTGCTTGGGCCATGTGTCACCATTCCATTCGCTACCAATATGCCACGTGTCAGATGCCGATTCATCCACATGTATGCCACTCAACACCTACCACATGTCATATGACCCTGCCAACTCAGCTCCTACCACATATCGTACGAACCTGCCACGTCAGCATCCATACGGACTATAGAGTCAACACATTTTTTTTTTGCATGTTTGACGATTTGAACAGAATGCGATATCTCACTCATCCGACGTCCATTTGAACCCAAACGAGTTGCGTTGGGTTCATGATGACGAGGCCTATGCACCCGTTCAATTTGAAGCAATTCCGAGCACTTTTAATTTTGAGCAAAATTTGATCCCCTGGATCAGTGGTGTTGTTGGTAGCCAAAAAATATGGGTTTATAGGGCTAGAGTTCTCGTTTTGAGGTTACAGTTCTCGTTAAGTGGGTAAATATGTTTTTTGTGCACCAATTTGCTTGGTTCGTTTAATAGAAAATATTTTTTTGCCCACCATAGTTCTTACGTAGATCTATGGTTGTCCAAATATTTGCCCCTGACTATTCATGCACATACCAGGTGCAGTGGTCATGTCCTTGCCTATTTTCTCATCCATCACTTAGCTACAATGCTCTCATTTGGGAGGATTTGCATGAAGATAAATGATGATCAATACAAAGATAATATTGACCAGAGGATAAGGTAAAAAGTCTACATTTGGAGAATTGATAGGAAAAAGATAAGGGACAATAAAAAAGAACATATTGGAAGATTAGTGGGAAGATAAGAGAAGATGATGCCAACTCCTTTCTATATTCTTCTCATTCATTTCATTTGCACATTACATCCATGTTTTGAGACAATAAAGTTCTCTACAAGAGCAATGTCGTGCAAGCAAATTCTCATACAATGCTTTGCACAACAAAATGCACATATATTTCTCTGGTAATTTTCTTGTAATATGTTGTCACAATTTATTTAAATCGTAGTTGTCCATCATGTATTCTTTGTATGAGGAGGGTCGTCAAGGCCATGGAAATTGAGCTTATCATGTTTGTTTTGATTTCACAAGTTTGACTCTATTTTGGATGGGTATTTCCATGATAATGACCCACATATTAAAATTGTTTATATTAATTGAAGGATGACACAATTGAAGAATCATAGATGGAATTACTTCTACTTCATTTTTTAGCATATTGAAGTAGATGTACTAATCTTTTGATATTCATTCTAGTCTTTGATTCTTCTTCCGCCAGTGCAACTGCCATAGTTTGGCCTTGACACTGGTTGATTTATAAAATGACTCAAATGATTAGAACCACATTTGAGTGCATAATTGTAATTGTCTTTAGATTTGGATAAATCAAACCCCAAATTGTTGAGAATTTATATTTTCTCTATGATTGTGCAAAGATTCACACAATCATCAAACCTCTATGAGAATGGAAGCAAATGGTTCATCTCGTTGAAATAATAATTGTCTTGCAAAGAAGTCTACTCATTGCTCTCTTCACCCTTAGTACACTTTTCCATCGAAGAAACATGGTGTCACTCCCACAGAGGCTAGATGTCATGGAACTATAGTCTACCTAAATTTTACATTACAAACTTGAGTTTCTTCCAAGTTTGCTTCGACATCTAAGGCCACACAACACTACCTTGCCTCAACCACAGTGGTTTGGCTAGCTTGCGCCTATTACAACTAGATTACGCCTCTTCACTTAAGGTCTACCCATAACTTTTCGTTAAGATACAATATGCCAAATGCAACTGTGTCCTAATTAACCAAGTTCATTCAACAATGGGCACACGTCCAACTGTGGCGTTTATAACATCCCAAAAATACAAGAGACATAACACTCATCCAAGTAAAGAGGCTACAACATACATGTATAGGCGACATCTAAGGTGGTTGCCTTAACTTTATTACGAAGAATGTTATAGATATACAACAAGGGAGTTGTAATGTTTTACCCTTAGCTCTATTACATATGTGCAATGGGTCTAAGGAAATATTGTCTCCTACCCACTATCCAATAGACTTACACAATCCATCCTTTGAAGCAAACATAGCCCCGCCTCTTGCAAGTCCTATCTTCTTCTTCTCTTCTTACTCAACGAGAGAAATTTGTCCTATTGTGCCAACCCCATAATTCAGCACAATCGCAGAGCTCTTTCACACTGTTGGTGAATGATTGATGCTTTAGTGCCTTTGATGTTTCCACTATCTATACAAGACTTTCCTTGCACTTGCAAGCCTCTCCAATCCTAAGTGGATCCAAGTGCCCACATTGCCAACTTCCATTGTGTCTGATGGTGCCCCTACCCTCTTCATCACTTGTTTATTAACTGTCCAACATTCAATCATGTTGTGCCCAAGGTGCCACATTCCCAACAAGTGCACCCAAGTGTGCCTAGCAAGGGTACACCCAACAAGTGCGTCCAATGGATATGTACCCAATGGATGTGTGCCCCATGAATGCATTCCATGATGTGCTCAACATATGTTTGTGCACAAAGGCACTTCTACTATCCGTTGTAACCTCCAAGTGTGGAATGCCCAACTCCTTGGGTCCACATGTAGCCCAAGCACTCAACTCTATAAAATCCAATGAAGTTCTCTATGCCACTTTGTCCATCATTAATAGTGTATGTCTATGGATGAGTTTTCTCGTGACAACCCTTTTTTCCTTTCCTCTCCAAGTTCCCTTCCAAGCTTCTTTTGGTTTGACCAACTAATGCGAGCTACCAAGGTTTTCGGTGTGCCCTGTCTATGAGCAAGGGCATCTAGGATGTATGTGGTGTGCCTTGCCAATGTTCCAAGGCACTCCAAAATCGACTCTTATATCCATCAACCTTAGATCAATTTTGTCCATGTCAGTTAGTGACCATCGAGGTGACCATGCGGTGAAGGTTCCTGAAGCCATTCAAGACTAGGGCCTTAAATCCTCCCCCACTAAAAGTTGTTTCCATCCCTTGAGACATCCTTAAGAACATATTGTCCTCCAAGTTTTTTGTCCAGATTCATGCATTCATACTTAGTTGGATTCTCCAACCACTTTACATTGTCGTTGCCAAAATTACCTGTGCAAATGCTCACTATCCATTACTTATTTTGAACAAAGAATTTTTTCCCAATTTGTCACAATGCTTTTGGATGCCTATGTTTCTACTGTTGTGGTTGCAACCTGAGTGTCCATTGTTGCTACAACTACCTTTTGTCACTACAACAATTCAACCTCCACTAAGAAGGTTATGTAACTGTCCTTGTGTCACATTTACCAGTGTTATTACTATTTGGTACTTTTGGCCACTTTGCCATGCTCCTGTACATTGAACTTCTCCAAGGATGTTGCAACTTAGGAATTCTCAATCCAACTCCCTAAGAATGTACTTCATCATGCTCAAACCAACAACTTCCCTTTTCACTTGATCTATTTATACAACTTTTCTTGACGAAGGCAAGGTCACCACCTTCACCTCCACATTGTCAAGTGATCCACTGCAACTCAACACTTGCAACTCCTTCACTGATCTTGGCACTTTTTCTTGGTGCACTTAGACTCCACTACAAACTTCTAGGCAACAAGCCACCTCAAGGAAACTATCAATGAGAAGAAGGTGTCATATGGCCATCACAACAACTACCCTCAAATGCTCCAATAGTTTGTCCAAACTCTAATAAGTGAGATGAGCCAACCAAAAGAATTCCATACATCTTATTAAGAGAGGCATGTCTACACTAGTAATTTTGTCACCTCCAACCAACTGGGTCATCCAAATAATCCTCTTCAAATCTATCTAAGGAGTGCTCTACCTCATTGTAGGTACACAAAGGTGGGCAAACACCTTCCAATTCGACTTGGTATGCTTTCCAATCTAATCCATGTAGGTCAAGTACACACTTTTTCTTAGTCAAGTTATTCACTATCTCGTCCATTGCTTTGGTACTATGGTTGTCACTACACAAGGAAATGTATTCACCTCTTCCTCAACTCTATCTAGTCGCCCTCTGCAACTTAACAATTTCTTGAAGGTACTTATGCACTAACACTTCCTTTCCCATTACCCTATTTATTGGATGAAAAAACTACCTAAGTGTAGTCAATAGATTGTCGACGTTTTTGGATCCAGATCATGATCCATCTTCAGGACAGGCTCTTTGTCCTGAAGATGGATCCTGATCTGGATCCGAAACATCGAAAATATATTGACTACACTGTGGCTTTTCCGATCAAAACTGAAAATCCCAACCACAACAATCTCACTCATCATAAAACTACCTAAATTGACATCAATGTGGAAAAAAGAATGTCTTCCTTCCATCACACATTTCATCCTTGTGATAAAATGACTCCTCCCCTGTCAACCTTTACTAATTTGGGCATCTTTGTTGATGCCCAAGGCTCCAATGCTTACTTATAGGTAGCAAGCCATTTGTAGCATTCAATAGTGAAAGGAGGGTGGCATGTGGGTATGAAGGCCACCTCCAACCACTGTGTCAAGGGTTTATCTAGAATCTATTATAGGATTTAGCCCAACAAAATTATAACCAATATGAGCCATCTTTTTCTCCAAAGACTCAATCTTGATGGTGACTTCTTCCACCTTTATTGATCGACTTAGAACGATTTCAACTAACTAATCCACTTATTTCTTCAAAGTGAAGTTTTTTCTTCGTCTTTGTGAACCTTCTTGCAAGACTTCTATCATACTCTTCATGAGGCAGACCAAATGGGACTTCCTCACCCTTTAAGTATGCCATCAGTTTCTTCCAGACATAGTCAATTTTCAAAGTGACCGCTCTAGTCTTCCAACTCTAAAACTTGAAAAAAACTTACAAAGAACTTACCAATTATGTGTGGATGATTTTCTTGGCTTCCTGTTGTACCAAAGCAAATAATTTATGCTTTTCGGCCTCCAAGTCACTCTTGTGGCTTCCTAGGAACTCATGTCAAAACTTGCTACTTCGCCTCAAGTTTCCTCAGATGTGATGAAGAGTGCTTGAACCACTTTGATGCCACATGTCATGGTAGTGACAGTGGCCCAAGAGTACCAAAACGATCTCAAAATCAACATTGGTACCACCTTTCTGAAATTTCAACCAAATCCCAGATGAATCCGAGATGTCAATCTCCCAGCCAAGATGATCTTGACTGCTAATTATAATCCGACTTCCAAACAACCAAAAATGAATACAGACCATCGAGCTGCCTTATTTTTCCAATCGCCGAAAATAAATCTTGGCCATTGATTTTCTCAACCTTCCAAACGACCGAAACCTTATAAAATTTTAAATTTATCATAACAAATCTCAGTCATTGATCTTCCGATTGAACGTGATCTCGGTCATTGATTCATTATTCTCTGCCCAATGCTATAACAACCATTAAAACATGAAGTTCAACCATTCCAAGGAGAATTCATCTCTGTAACTTTGCATATCAGCTCCATTGAACCTCTTAAACAATTATGACTCCTTTAAATTTGATTTTTTTCTCACGCATTTGGGGATTTCTCTCTAAATTTTCACCATTTTCCCCCAATTCGCACAGGCTGAATTTGTAACAACAAATTTCACCAATTCTCTTGAGGCTTTGATACCATAATGTAACGTCCCCCATCCCAATTGAGGAACATTACGGTGCATAATACTCATAATTTTTTTATGTCTAATTAATTTCATGTAGCTTCTAGCTACGAATTACAACTAGATTTAGCGACTGACTATTACTAGTATTTAAAAGCATCTACAACACACTAAAACATACATGAAATGCAACTGCGTAACTCAACACAATAACATAAAATCTTCCTCATACATAGAGTTCATGCACAACAATTTATCTTATAAATACAAATAAAAGTAGGATAAAACAATTATATTTTAGTAACAATTGTGCAACCAGTTGTTTCCATAGACTTGTTGTTCTAGATCTAAACAACAAGTCACCCCCATGATGAATCACTCAGTTGGGAACTCAAGGGAACTTGTTGTCAGGAAAACTACGGACAAACCACAACAACACTTGTTGTTATAGTGCAACTCACTCAAGAGTTCACTCTTCAGTCTCGACAACCTGGATCTTCAGTTTTCAACTCCAAATACACTCCAAAATATGGTCCATCATGCTCCAAATTCTTCCTCCAGGGATGCTCCAGCTCCCATGTCTCTTTGCTCTCTAGTTTCTCCTCATGAAAAAAGATTGATTGTCTAACACTGTTGTAACAACCCATACAAATTTATCTCCTTTGGATTCCTTTCTTGACTGACACACTTCCCCAAGCTGATTGTACTCAACCCCCATGCTCCAAATAACTATGGGATGTAACTTCTCACACCCACCCTCTTACATGCATTCAATGATTGGCTTTGGGAACAGTCAATTAGGAAATAGAGTTTAATACATAGTCATAATAAAAATTTAGGAATGTGGGTTGAATAAATAAACATGGGTATTTCTTCCTTGGACCCCTCTCTTAGATCTTCTCCTAGACCCTCCCCTCTCTTGTGGATTAAATCATCCCCCATCTCTGTCCATGTCCCCTTAGCAATTGGAATCACATTTTATTTATTAAAACTTATAAACACATTTTGCATATACATCACTTTGGTTGCAGCCACACATTATATCTACATAAATATTAATTAGACAGGGGATTATAGTGGGGATGTTACAACAATTCACAATAAGTACTTGATTAGGGGTAGACTCAAAAGTTTAGATGACCACCTTCGAGAAACTAGTGGATCCCCCATGTGGTGACTATGGAAGGTCACATCTTTCATTATTCAAGATCAACATCTTTCGTTATTCAAGATCATTTGTCTTGGGTTTTAGAAAATGGGAAACCTATTTAGATATAGGATGATAAAATTTTGGGATGCCCCCTCTCCTAAGAAGCATCCTTATCTAGCATAAAAAATTGGCCATCGAAGTAGTGGATAAACAACCTATTTGATTTAACTAATTGGGAGCAATTAAGCTTAGAAACATGGATCAAATGGAAAAATTTTCATCTCCTTGAGGATCTAAAAGATCGAATGCTATTATTTTTTCTCCACTTTGAGGAGTTGCTCCTATGGGTAAATACATCAAGGAATCCCTCAAGTCAAGAGTTATTGGAGGTCCATATTCCTATTATATTTTGCATTGCTTTGAAGGTGTTTACACCATGTTTGGGGGTGATTCATAAGATTTGGGGTACATGGTGTATGTTCATACCCCAAATTCTCCAAGATGGATTAACACATGGGAGATGGTATAAGATGGATTAACACATGGGAGATGGTCCATGATGGATTTGCACATTGAAGATAGCTTACTTAGTGGTTTCTTTACCTCTATTGGGTTCTTTCTTGACATTCTTCCCTATAATGGCATTGGAGTTCTTTTGATAGCTTGGGGGGAATCCTTCATGATGGCCATGTGCAAAGGTTCACTTTATTTGAGAACCCCATACTTAGGAGGAGGATAATTGTGCATATTGGATGAGGGAATTAGGCTCTAGACAACTTGGGGTAGCTTGGATTCCTATATGGAGGCTTGGAGTTGGATGGGAGATGCCTAGGTTGTGACAATGTTCATACAAGCGGAGTGGACCCAGTGGTGTACATGGCTTAGGAGGAGCGTATAACACCCCCATTTTTAATATCCCTAATTAATTTGTAATGAATTATGATTAGTGATGATTATCTTAGAATGTAGATACCTTGCCATGCTATGGATTGTAAACAATGTAAATGTAAATGTGTAATGTAAAATCCAAATAGTTGACTGGAGGGTGAAGCCTCGAGTACTAGCCATGATACCACTAGAGAGATTAGTGAGGGGGAAGAGAAATGGGATTCATGGCTAAGGACCCCAATCCAACTTGATGAATTATGTTGAGGAAATTAACCATATTTTCCTCTAACTTGCAACTGAAGTCACATATTAAAAAAGGGCACAATTGGGTAGTTGAGAAGTACTCCCAACGTAAATGCATGGGAATGAATGCAAGGTACTCCCATGGGAATTCGTGTACCACCCAACTGGATGGAAAAACTTGGAGAGAGAAATGAGGGGCACAAGAGGGATGCACATAGAAGAGAGCAGCAAACGCACAGGTGCATGCAAAGAAAGGAGTTCTGGTCTGGGGAATGCATGAGAAAAAGGATACTGAGCACTGGAGAACCCATGTGTGGGCATACATGCATGAGTCCCAGTGCATGATTGTTTGCAGGAATGGTCTAAGAATCCATAAGCCAAACTTGAGGAGAGAGGGCCATGAGCTTGGGGTAGGAAGGACACCTGAAAAACATCATGGAGGCCCTGGGCATGGTGGGTGTAAGGATTGTCAAACAATGGATGTGTGTTCAAGGAGAGAATTGATCTGAGATCTTGACAAAATTTCCTAGTGGTATCATGGCTTGGCACAGGGGTGGCATGCTGTCAAAGTGATAGAGCAACAGAGCCTATGGTTTGGTGGAAATGCCTTCACCCACAGTCAATTGGCTCGTTAAATATCTTAGCACATGAATGTTCAAGAGTAAAAAATTATAACCTTAGTCCATGTAAGAGTCTTGGTGTCATGCTATCAATTATCATCATGATGGAAATAAGGGTCAAATGGGTCTCAAGCCTGGTCTTAAAGTTATCATTATCATATGTCATGTCTTAAGGGTTTGTACACAAATTCCATTATGTCATTTTCCAACTGTTTAGAGGTCAAGTCGGAGGTCATATTTATTTGCTTCCAACTCACCTAAAATTTCGTAGCGTACTGAGAAGTACCTCATTGCACTAATATCTCATCATTTCACCTTGGAAACATGTCAAGGGATATTTCATTGTCTTCAACGCTTTCATTTAGTTTGATTTTCAAGGATTATGTCATAGAAAACTCTAACAATTTCCTTGAAGCGCACTACTGGAATTTGAAATTGGCGTTGCAAACTGGCGTTGCAAATTGGCTGAAGAAGATTGTTCAAGGTTGGATACATTTCTCTAATACCATATCATGTTCACAAATAACCAACATTAAATCCATATTTATTAGGTATTTCTTGATGATTTGCATGCTGCTTAAAGGTTGACAGAGGAATTAAAACTATTATGAAATTGGCACTGCGAACTATTAAATGGCCATATACTGCCAACTCTCAAGCCCACTGCTATGGTGCTCTAAACTATGCCCATTAGTCAAAGTTTTTATCTTAAGGTTATCCTACAATTTCTTCTGCAAACAAGCCATTTTCTCCCACTGATATCTATGCACTGTGAATCCTCTGTTTTTAGAGACTTGTCTCTTTTGCTTGTCTTCATTTTCACTCAGACTGGATTGTTGTTCCTTTTATAACTCCTACTTGCAATTTTCCCCACTCCATACCATTGTTTTGTATAAGTTTTCAGATAGGTGAACTCTGAGTATATCAACTCTGCAATTCAACCCCAAAAAACCCCTGTTTTACTATATATTTCACATAGCATTGTCATAAGATGCTACATGAGGTTTTTAAGATAGAAATCATGGAAAGTCAACAAAGTAAGAAAATCCACAAGGGGGGGGGGAGATTGTGAGAACTGAACCATATGACATGCAACTCATCAACTCTGAACCATTTTTCAAGGAAGCCTTCTAGAGGGTGGGTTGCCTTATTTTTGTGAGAAAATGCAAAGAAGGCATCTTGAAGTGGCAAAAAATAATTTAGACATGTTGGATAATATTGTTACTAGAAGGAACATCAGAACCAAAAGATGAGTACAAGATGATATTCTACATCAACATCATTTTTTTCATGGGTTTTTCATGCAATTATAACACTAAGTGATGATTTTGGATTTTGAGTTAAACTTAGCATCTTTTTATGTTTCTTCAAGGTTACTTCAGGTTGAAATAAGCTTGCAACATCTTGTGGAAGGTCTATCCTAATTCAGGTACAAGTTTTTTAAGGTTGGAATCTCTTTGCAAGAAAACAGATTGCTACATGAAAGTTTGCAGTGCCTGGACTTAATGGCACTACGAACTGGTAATTTGGGACAATTTGTAGCAATTAGCACACAACATAGTCATGTTTTGATCAAAACTTTTAAATTACGATCCGGGTTCTTCTGAAATTTGGTGTAGAGAAGCACCATATTACCATTGACTTGTTCAAAAAAAATCAGCCCGATCCAGTTCGTAGTTTGGGAGAAAATTCAAAATCATCACCTACTGGAAAGTTTGCAGCGCATGTTGTTAAAGGC
>ML880634.1:0-10422 GCA_009831015.1 Picea engelmannii | reverse complement strand
TTGGCAAAAGATAAAATCCAAAAGAATGAAACCTTGAGATGCTTCACCTAGGGATGCCCGAGAAAACAATAAAAAGATTTTTGGCAAGAAGCAGAGGAACCCATAAAATAATAAAACAAGACCTAGTTAGAGGATAGGGGGTCTCATCACAAGCTAGCCTATTAGGTCCATCGGCATTGTTATCCCCCACTTTAGGGATAACTGAGGAGATTATGTCTCGAGGCCCACGGGTCCTAGACATGGAGTACCGAGAGCCATATCAACTTGAGCATGGCCCTGGAGGGCCCATCTTTTCTTCCTTCAGCACCTCCACTTTGTCAGCAGCAGCAACATCCATCACCTCGGCCCGGTCTTGTAGCAGAAGTGGATCTTGCTCCATGAGGTAATGAGTCTGGGTATCATGGTATGTGTCACTTTGATCCTCAAAACCTTTGAATATGTGCAATTGGTTCATTTTGTTTCTAATGCATGCTTGGATCTTATACTTATCCACTTGACCATGTCTGGGGGGGATGACAGGATGCCCTAGTAAGCTTGTGCCCATAGGTTTTGAGATTCCATTGGGGGGATTCATGAAGAGTCATCGTCTGCTCCCATCATACTTACCATTCTCCATCTTACTCTCAGTCATCCATCCCATTACATTGGTCCAGGCATTGGGTTGGCCAATTATTTAAGGGTTGCACCTTACCTTGTGGGAAGAAGGGGCTAAAGACCCAGAGGGTAAAAGATAAAATCCTAAAAATAAAACCTCAAGTTGCTTCGCCCAGGGATCCCCGAGAAAGCAGTAAAAGGCTTCTCACCATGAAACAAGAGGGACCCATACAAAATAATAAAACAAGAACTAATCAAAGGATAGGGGGTCTCAATAGTGAGGTCTGAAATTTGCGCCCTATCTTGGGTACTTGGCTGATTTAAGGAAGGCGCACTTGTTGAAGGAAGGTATTTTGGCATTTCTCTTGAAGGAAGGTGTTACAACTAGGGTTTGCATGCTATTTCATGGTGATATGTAAGTGTTTTTCTGCAAAAATTCTCGAATGAATGGTTGTACTCTTATATTCTTGCATATGTTTATAATTTGTTGATTAAAACCCTAGGTGACAAGCACACAAGTAGGTCCTTGTCTCATGTCCCCTGATAGAGAATTTTTTAGCCATTAAAGAGGAAAAGAGAGACTCGTTGTAGCTACACTCCTTTCTCCTCTTCCCCTTTGCTAGTCGTACCTGTTTGAGCTCAAGAAGGAGAAGACGTCCCAGGCCTAGGTTATCTACACTTAGGGTCGTTTTTCTTCTAGGGTTTGATGATAGAGCCTGGTTGTAGCAACACTCTCCCTCATTTGACTCTCTTGTCTTGACTTTATCTTTCATGCTAGCCGTTTTTGCCATCTAAGGAAGGAGGAGAGAGCACGAGGCCTTGCCATAGCAACACCGAAGTGAGCCTCTCTCCCCTAGGGTTTTGTCTCTGAAGCCTTGCCATAGCAGCACTTCACAGCTCTTCCCTCCAGTCCTTATCCGTCCTCCTTCAAACCTTGTGTCCTCCTTTAAATTGACTCCATTTTACCCTAGAAGGCACTGATCTTAAGACCTCCAGCGTTGAAGTGGAACTTGATCACAAGCTCTCTCAAAACTTGAATTTCAAACCCTAACTACTCTAACCCTAAGCTCAACTAACTTACTAATCATAGTTGTTGACGTCACCCTTAGTTATCACATCTTTAATGCAGCAACGTTTCATTTTATGAGCAATTGAATGGTAGTTAAAGGCATTAATCGAGTTAAATATTGATTTGTTGCATTGAATGCCATATCGTTCTAGTATTTATTAGTGAAGTGATATTACTTTTATTGCCATTTTGTAAACATTGACTTCGTCAACATTTACTTTCAAATTGCTTATATTGAATATCAGATAGTCTTTGATATATATGAAGTACTAACCAAAGCCTGCATATATCAGTTTATTGTTGATTTGTTCTCGGGCAGGTATTCTACTTGGTTATCTTTGTTGGCTATAAGTCGGACTATATGTTCTGGTGGTGATCTGTGAAGGGGGAAACTTCTCATTATCTTATTATCCTTTTCAAAACCCCAAGTCACCGAGGACGTCTCCCCTGGGCCTCACTTCCCTAAAGAGAAAGAACCTCCCCATCGTGGTGACATTGGGTGGGATAGGTTCATGTTACGCCAGTTTGGCCCTCTACTTTATAGCCTTTCTTCCTAGCTACAAACTGTGCGATAACAAGGCCCACAGGTCCTATACATGGCGTACCGAGAGCCAAATCGACTTAAGCATGGCCCTGGAGGGCCCATCTTTTCTTCCTTCAACACCTCCACTTTGTCAGCAGCAGCAGCATCCATCACCTCGGCCTGGTCCTATAGCAGAAGTGGTTCTTTCTCCATGAGGTAATGAGTCTGGGTATCATGGTATGTGTCACTTTGATCCTCAAAACCTTTGAATATGTGCATTTGGTTCTTTTTGTTTCTAACGGGTGCTTGGATCTTATACTTATCCACTTGACCATGTATGGCGGGGAGTGACAAGATGCCCTAGTAAGCTTGTGCCCATAGGTTTTGAGTTGCCACTAGGGGGATTCATGAAGAGTCATCATCCGCTCCCATCATACTTACCATTTTCCATCTTACTCCCGCTCATCCATCCTGTTATCCACCAAGTTGCGCTAGGATGGATTTCCAACGAACCGCCAAAGATTGAACATTTTCATGTTCAAAGTTCAGAGTTCAGAAGTTCAGTCGGTCATTAAGACCAACCTTTTTCACATTTCCATAAAAAATTGTAATAAGAGATGTTGCATGATGAACCTGTAAAAGGTCTTAGCCACCTAGTACTAAGCATGAGTTGTACTCTGGAGTGTTTTTTCACTTATTTATTATATTTTGTCGTTCAGGGAATTTATAATTTATGAGTTTTTTCACTCAATCCCTCCAGAGTCGGAGTATATACCCATGGTTAGGGCTTAGCATGGATCTAAGCCTAGTGTCTGATGTATATTACCATGCTAAACATACTCCTAGAGTCTTATGGAAATGTGTTAAGTCCCCCTCAGGATTTTTTTTTTTCAGTTGATTAAAAATTTGTCAGAATTCGACAATTTTTAATTAAAAAATAAAGATGTATTAAAAAAAGTGGTACTAAGGGACTTAATATGCCATGGGGGTGATCATTTTTGGACCTAGAGCACCCATATTATCTAAGTACCCACTTGGTTGAGCAAAAAATAGTAATTTTAATCACTTAAAAGTTATTTTTGCTCAAAAAACCCAAAAAAGTCAAAATAAAATCAGCAAGAGCTAATTTTGGGGAAACATGTGGGGACATGTTTGAGATGATTTAGAGCTCCAAAAGGCAAGGTGGCAACTAAAGGATAACTCATATTGGTCAAAGGTTGAAAGTGGGACAAGTTGTATGATGTGTTAGCATGTTCTCCTAAAGGAGGTGCACCCCTCTTGAGAGGTGGCGCATTCCCAAAGGGAGCAGCCAACCTCTTGGGAGGTGGCGCCCTCCTCCTCTTCCAAAATCCCACTCTTGTCACACAAGGAGTTGTGGGGACACTTGGCTGCTATTTCCCCAACACTTGGCTGCCCTCTCATGTACACTTGGTGCGCCCTCCTCTCTTGGGGATTTTTACCTTTTGCTATTTATACAAGCATTCACCCATTGCAATCTAGTTGGAGTTTGGGGATTGTTGCTTGTAGTTGTATACTATTGTAATACTTTTCATTTGGAATAAAGAGACTTTGGAGGTCAAGAAGGTGTGTTATACATGTGTGTGGATGCTTGATGTCAATTTGTGCTTAATTCATGAGGTAATATTTGCCTAATTTCTTCTTTGGATTTGTTATCTTGGCCTTTGAAAGGATGCTATCATCTTGTAGGATAGGATTTATCTAGCTTGTTGTTAATCCTATTGTTCATTTACATTTAGAGATTTTGATGTGTATGAATGTTTTGGTTAACTAACATACTCTTCAAGTTCTTGTGTAGGTGACACCATTTTTGTTAACAAGTTTATTTGCAAGATCTTAAAGCTTACAGTTTCTCATAGCTTGGAGTGGTGATGAAACTTGTTTGTCTCTTCACAACTTCAAGGATCTAAAGACTCGGTCCCTCCTTAGCTCATCTAAAGACTCCATTGCCCAAGTTCCAAGGCTACAAATTTTCTCCCTTCACTCTTTCTCAAAGAAAATCTAAAATTTTTTGGTTACTTTGTTGGAAATGTAAGTAGCTTAGATCTATCTTTATTTCAAATTATGAATATTTAAGTGTACATGCATAAGATAAACTAGATCCAAGTTTGTACTTTCAAGTTTCATCTAAATACTTAGATCTAGCATAGGAAAAGTCTCCTCTAGCATGCTTTTCTTTCAAAAATGTTGCATGTGAAGCAGAGTTGCTTCCTTCTCAGTTCCCTCCTGGTATTGTCATCTATCCTGCCACGACCCCTGTCAAACCCCCTTGGGTCACATCCTCCCGGGTTCACAGGAGGTCTTTGATCTCTTCCTCCAGTGTTTAGAGGTGGTCTAGAGACAAATTTTGGTTTGGCAGCTGGTCCTAGGTCCCTCGTCCTCCAAATGGCATCCTATAGATTGGTGGGCTTGAAAGCCTTCACCCAACCCTTCAAGGGTTCCATCAACCCTTCAGTAAACAACATCATAAGTCTGGTTGATGAAATGTCTTGCACCATGACAGCTAGCCTCTGAAATTCTTCAATGTATACCTTTGGTGCACTTGTCTGTCTAAGCTATGTGAGCTCCCTGAAATGCAACTCCGGATCCCCCTGATCAAAACGGTCAATGAGCCTCTGAGTGAAGTCTGTGTATGCCATGATCTGACTGTGGCCTAGTGTGATCAATCCATGGTACCACCAATCATGAACTTTGCCATCCAAGTACATGGTGGCAAACTTGATGGCTTCCATCTCTCTCATGGGGTTGAGTTGTAGATAAGTATCCAGCTTTTGTACCCACGCATGTGTTGTCATCTTGGTCATACCATCAAAGTATGGGATCTCTATCTTTCCCATTCTTCGTTCCAATTCATAATTTCTCTTGTGGTTCGGCCTAGATTTATTTCTGAACTTAAGGTGGCAGCATTGCTCCAAAGACATCTGTCTCTGAATGCCCAAGTCTAGCTCATGGTACTCCCTGGTACATTGAACCATCTGCTCCAGAAATCATCCACCTGTCCATCTGTGAACGTGGGTAAGTATGGTCTAGGAGTAGCCCTGCTACGCATTTGCCCCTGTGGGGTGCCACCTCTGTGGCTCCCGTCAGACTAATGATAGGGAATCTGCTCAGGGTTATATCTAGGAGCCTTTTCTGGATTGTACCTGTTTCCACCCTGTGAACCACCAGTCTCTCTGTTTTCATATATCTCTGGACCTTTCCCCTTATGAGTTATCTGCAGCAATAGATCGGCTATCCTAGTCTGGTTCTCGTCCACCTTCCTTAAGTTATCATCTACCTTTTTCAAGGTCTCAGTAATTTCGGCTTGTCCTCTGCGGGTTATGTCATAGTTCTCCTGTAGGTGGATGACCAATTTACTTTCTGTTTGGTTTATGGATTTATTGAATTCTCTTGCTAAGTAGGCCAAGCCCTGGGGTTCACCTTCCTCACCTGAACCCTCTATTTCGGCCTCTGTTTCGCTTGCCTGTTTCTTCTTTCTGCCCATGTAAATACCACTGTACCTATGCATGCGCTAATCCTCACAAGTTGAGAGGATCAAAGCTTTGATACCACTGTAATGATCCCAAGACAACTTTTTGCTTGAAACCACTAACTACCACCGATGTGTTTATCGATTATTTGATGTGCAGGAGGCTACTGAAGTTTCAGCCTTAGGGTTTGTTTCAGTTATTCAAACAAGGTTCATATAAGATCTACCCAATACATGCAAGATCACAACAATACTCAAGATATGGAAAACACAAGCATAGATATGACCTTTATTATGAAAAAGCATGAACCTGATACAATATAGAGCAGATCTGGAATAGTCCTCAGATGGCTCCAATAGATAAATGATATGAGCTGCTACAAAATGCTCCCGACAATACAAAATAAGCCTCCAAAGGTTGAATACAAAGTGAAGACCCAAAGTGCCAACAACAAGTGAATGCCCAACCCCCTTGGGCTGCTGGTACGTCCTGCTGGATGATAAGGGACCAATATTTCTGCCCAGCTGAAGGAGATGCCCAAAACGTGCCAAACTCCACCAAAATGTAGATCGGGTCCAGGGAAACTCCTCCCGGAAGTCTGAAGCTGAAACACTCAATCCTCCTCCTCCAATGGCTGAAACCCTAATACAATCTATGCCCTCCTGAAGCCCTGAATAGCTCAATAATTCGTTCTGAAGGAAGGACACCTCCAAAACCCCTGAAATTCTCTAGGATGATAAATAGGGCTATGATAACCCCTTAGGAGAAGTTTCAAGTCCAGATTCTAGGTAGAACTCCCTAGATCTGAGAAAGACTGAATCACAAGACGTCCTCCTTGCCTCAAGGCCGTCCCAATCTGTAACTGAAGATCCGATGTTGATAACTCTTCAAGAAAACCTCCAAAATGATGGTCAAGGACCTGCAAATAGAACCCAAGTGTCGGGATACCCCCAGGCTCTCTTGATTGGTTGGATTGAACTCTTCTTCAAGATATGGTGCGCCCCTGTTGGAAACCCCTAAATAGTACGGCCCTACTGCTCTCCTGAATCGATAGGTGGATCTGTGATGAATGTAGAATGGTGTGGGTGGAGTATTTCATCCCCGAGACCAAGCTTGGAACAAAGTGAGTGGATCTTTCACCACTGAGTTGTTCACAAGGGTTTGTAACAGCAAAACCCTCAAACTGTATGCTCAAGAGCAATGACAAGCAATTACCAAAATCCAGAATGACCAAGAGATGCACCCTAGCCTTCTCTTTATACTTTTTCTTCTATTTTCTTGTTGAGTTACATTAACTCCTAGAGTTAACCCTAACTCAACCTCCAACTCTCCTATTTCTTCATTGAGTTATCTTTTAATTCTTTTTTCACCTTTTTGTCAATTCAACTTAAGAATATAACCTTAGTTTGGCTGACCCTTCCCCTCAATGTGAGACTATGGCCTAGTGGGGACACCTAGACCACTAAGTCTTCCAAACCTCTTCATCAAGAGGTGGAGGACATTACAGAAAGCCACACCATAACCAACATATAACCAAGAGAGTGCACCTTCTCCAAGGGTAGTGCACATGAAAAAGTACCAGAAAGACTAAACAAGAGAAAATCGTGCAACTATAGTTGTTGCTCCTCCTCCTCCTCCAAACTTGCACACTGTTTCTGGTTTCCTGAGTGAGAGTGAGTGAACAAATGAGCCAAGACGTCCTCTATTTATATTAATCTATCCAGTGACTTTTCTGGCTGGACCGGCCTGACTTTCTGGTAATTATATTTTTTGTTTATCTTTTTCCTGTGAGGCCGACTTGTCTTCCTAGAGGATAATACCTTAATATTATATATTTTGTTGAGCCGACATGTCTTCTATGGTTTTCACACATCTGTTTAGGGTTTCTCTTGCTTCTGGAATATTCTATTCTGGTCAAAGGTTACATATGGAGGTTAATACCTCCCGCAACTACCATAATATCAACAGTAAGAGTCTTGGGAGTTGATACAGAATGGAACATCCTAGACGGTAAAAAACAAGAAAGTTATTATTACATTGTCTATAATCATATCTTCTAAATACAATGGCCTTCTTTATATAGGCACACAAAATAGGGATGTTACATTTTACCGTGTCTCCCTTTTTATTTTAATATATATTAATGTTAACTACTTAATCACTAACTAAGTTATACTATTTAATACCCTCCAGATTCCCATACCATTTTCTCCCAGTTTAGATGGAAAGCATCCCCGCTTTCCTCTCAGTTTAGGAAGGACGTTAGATAATGTGAAATTTCTGTGCACAATATCATTGCCATAGTTAGATTGTTTACGCAATAACAATTTTTTTGGAAACAATGAGCTAGTGTGCATTGTTGAAAAGGAACCCGTCATCAAGAGGAAGAACGTTGTGGGGTTCTTGAAACAATGGTTTTCTACAAGTGTTGAAAACAATAACCAAATCCGAGAGTGTCTTCTTACACAGAGCAAGGCTTCTACTTCAAGTGAATCTGCTTTTTTTGCATTTTACCAAAATGATGCTTCGTGGGAGCACCTTTTGCAACAACTTTTGAATATTCACTTTGGCATCTCTCCATGAACTCGACTTGGTAAGATTTTATGTATTCATCCTTCATATTGTCAATTTGGGGGCTATCTGTTGCTTTCTCATCTTTTAAATATCCACCTAGATACACTTTCCTGCCCTTGCATGTCTTCCCTTCTCGTCTGCAACTATTGTCCCATAAATGAGCTTCATAACACCCTGTCCACCTATGCCTGGTTACTCCACAATATATTGAAGTTCGTTGCACAAATGTGTCCATGGATTTTCTTATAGTGGGTTCTTAAGTAACTAGCTTCTCTAGGATGAGATGCTTCTAGCTATTCAAACAAAGAGGCCTCGAGGGTACCATTCTGAGTTGTGGCTGGAATAATGGCTAGCATGGTGGTGAACTGAGAAGTTGGCTCATAGAGAACTTCAAATATTTAATATCTGTAAATGCATCCATACCCTCTTCCAGTTGCTCAGGACTTATAGTAGTGGTAGTCGTTGTGTTCATTGAACATGAAGAGGCGTTACCATAATTGGTATTTTGTAATGTTCCCAAGCCAATTTTTTGCTTGGAACACTAACTGACCACTGATTTACTTGTTTGTTTGTGTGTGTTTGCAGGTTGGCCTCACAAGTTTCGGCCTTAGGGTTATATTCAGTTATTAAGCACAGATTTGAAGCTATACTCAATACAAATACAAGATCTAACCAGTACACAAGATATGGAACCCAAAAGCATAGATCTGGCCTTTATTATTATGAAAAGCAAGAACCTAATACAAAGTGGATGCAGATCTGGAATAACATCAGATGGCTCCAAGAGATAATATATGAGCTGCTACAAAATGCTCCCGATAAGATAAGACAAGCCTCCAAGGCTGGATATACAATGAAGGTCAATGCAAGAAGAACTAGGGTCACGTCTAAACCCCCTTGGCTGATGGCACGTCCTGCTGAAGAGATGAGAAGACCAAGATTTCGGCCCAGCTAAAGGAGATCTCCAAATAGTGCTAAACTCCACAGAAAGATAGATCGAGGCAAGTAGAAGCCCTCCCTGAAATATGAAGTCCAGATGCCAAAGTTTACCCCTCCAAACTGTTGAAACCCTAATCCAGGTTGCCCCCTCCTGAAGACTGTCAAGCTCAATATTTCGGCCCTGATGGAGGAGGCCTCCAAACACCTTAAAAATCTCTAGAAAGATAGATCGGGCCACCACAAGCTGTTGGGAAACGTCTCAGGGTCAGATCTGAGGTATAACCCTCTCAAACTTGACAGATTTGAATCACAGTTGCGCCCTCCTTCTCTCAAAAACGTCTCAATGCTCCAGATAATAATCTAGCAGGAGTAACCCTCCCAAAATGCTCCAAATATGATGAACAAGGCCCTGCAAGTAATACCCAGATGCTAGAATGTCAATAGACCTTGTCACAAAGCTGGATCGAAATCCTCTCCAAGAAATGATGCGCCCCTGCTAGAAAACCCTCAAGGGTACAGCGTGCTGCCCTCCTGAATCGATGTTGGTACCTGTGAAGACTATAGAATGGTGTGGGTGGAGTATTTCATCCCTAAGACCAAGCTTGGAACAAGGTGAGTAGAATCTTTCACCACTGAGTTGTTCTCTAGGGTTTGTATTCTCAAAACCCTCAAAACTGTGTGCTCAAGAGCCCAATAGC
Organism: Picea engelmannii; assembly: GCA_009831015.1. Classification (NCBI taxonomy): domain Eukaryota; kingdom Viridiplantae; phylum Streptophyta; class Pinopsida; order Pinales; family Pinaceae; genus Picea; species Picea engelmannii. The sequence goes on along the minus strand of ML880634.1, from coordinate 537 downwards.
CAAATGCAATAATATCCAAGATGCCCTGAGAGGTGCGCCCTAGGCTTTCCTTTATACCTCTTTTTGTTTCTCTGTTGAGTTAAGTTAACCCTTAGGTTCAACTCCTAACTCAACCTCAAGCGCTCTATTCCTTCATTGAGTTACTTTTTACCTTTTTACCTTTTTCCAAGTCAACTTCAAAATATGACATTGAGTTAGCTAACCTTTCCCTATGCTGTATGAGACTATGGTCTAGTGGGGATGGCTAGACCATTGAGTCTTTCCAAACCTCTTCATCAAGAGGTGGGGGACATTACATATTTCCCTTATTAGTAATCTTACTCTCTACAAAGGAAGAAGTGGGTTGAGTCCTGTTATCCCCGATCTCTAGGGATAACTAGGAGATCATGTCTCGAGGCCCACAAGTCCTAGACATGGAGTACCGAGAGCAGGATTGACCTGAGCATAGCCCTGGAGGGCCCATCCTTCTTCTTCTTCATCAGACTTGTCCTGTCAGCAGCAGCAGCATCCATCACCATCGGCTTGGACTTGCATCAG
>WSFP011481036.1:0-16172 GCA_009831015.1 Picea engelmannii | reverse complement strand
CAGAAATGTCCCTTTTTCACTATATCTTTTACCCTTTCAAACTTATCATTCCTATGCTAAATGCCTATTTTAATACTGCCAAGACCCTTTTTCCTAAGGTATGAGTCATTAATATTGCTTTGATATTCTTATTTATTTAACACGTTTGATTGGTAGTATTTCTCATATTTTACCCATAAATGTGCAACTAATGATCAAAATGTGTAGAACAGCCAAGAATTAAAGAAATATCGTTGTTGTTACACCAATTGTTACAATTGTGTGCTAGTCTTTCATGTTGTTACACGACTACAGCAACTGTGCACCTTTCCTGGAAGCTGTCACACTTGCTGCAACAGATGCCCACTTATCCTAGAAGCTATTACACTTACTACAACAAATGCGCACCAATCCAAAAATCCGTTACACTCGCTGCAACAGATGGCCACCGATACTGAAAACTGAATCCTGAGGAATTATCCTATGTTGTTACACATTTTGTCTCACGATGATTCTTCCTCCAGATTTGATGACTATGACAGATCTCTTGTATCTTATGAACAGCTTGAGAATCTGGGATTCTCAAGGCTGTTCTGAGTCCATTTTGAACTAAATGACTATGTCTTTAAATAGTAGAGATTGTGTAATCATTAACAATGGAGATTAGCTGTGGAATTGTGAAGTAAAGTGAAGCAACTTGTAATTGAACAATTTTGGCGATTTTAATAAAGAAGGAAACTTGAGTTTCTCCAACCTACTATGATATTTTTGAGTGGATTCAGTGAGAAGGAAAGGGCCCACCTTCCTCACAGACTCCCCTCTGTTTTGATGTTTAGATTAATTGCTTTGATTTGGATAATTGATCTATTTAGCATTGTTTGCATATATTTTTTGTTAGAGTCAGTTCTGTCTTGTTTAATGCTCATATGTGTGTCTCATAAGAATTAGAGTAAAATTGTTTGATACAGCTGGAGAATTTATTTCTTTTCCTACCTTAGATTTAATCTCTAAAAACAAAAGTGTGAATTCCTTTTCTACAGTTAAGTAGGTCTCCTTTCAGCAAGTAGCACAGAGTTTCTTTCTGCAAGAGTAAAATAGAAAGTTAGAATAAATAATCCAGACTTCTTATGCACCCATTAGTTCAGGATTTCATTTACGCAAGTGTTATTTCAATTATGTAGAAGCTTCGGCTGTGTCAGCAACTTGTGTTAAAGTTCAACCTTTCAATTAGGATTCTTACTGCAATTTGAATAAATGTTGCTTCCACAATCAGCATAGACTGTGCACAATTATCTTTCAATAATAAAACTTCCCTGGGTTTGACAATTTATATTGAACACCTTAATTATCTATTTATTTAGACAATTAAAGTGCCCGACATTTTGGCGTCGTTGTCGAGGAAGATAATTATAGATTTTTGTAAGCACATTAGTTTTTATTTTATTAGGAATGAATAAGCCTACATGAATCAAGGAACAAGAGGATGTATTCCCAAAAATACTAACCCTGCAAGTACCAGAGGACATGGAGGAGGAACCTTGCACTGGGAAGACCAACCTTTGTTGATGAGATTATAGCCAGAGCATATTCTTCTTCAGGATCCATCTTCCACCCTTCAAATCCTCCAAGGAGACAAATTCCTTAGTCATCAGAACTGCCCCAGTTCAAAACATCACTTTCATCAAGCACTGAAGCTAAACATTTGTCACCAACAAATCAGCAAGCAATGCTGGAGAATATTGAAGATCGAGGAAGTATATCTCGGCCAAGAGAAATACGAGAAGAAGTTGTTTATCATATTAAAGGACGGATAGTCACTAAGGAGGAGTGGGACGCTTACCATATTGAGTGGAATGAGAGATCAGCCATGGAAAATCAAGGAGATAATGAAGAGGAGTTCAATCGAGAGGAGCCACAGAACAATGAAGATCAGGTAAATGATGAAAATACTATCTCTACCCTGGTTTTTCCTATTACTAATATTCCTACAAGGGGGATAGCTACTATGAAGAACATACTTCTTTCAGCCCTACCAAATTTCCATGGATTGTCTACTGAGGATCCAGATGAGTTTCTGTTTGAATTTGATATTCTGTGTAGAATCTATGACTACACTACTACTGCACAGAAACTTAAACTATTTCCAACCACATTGAAGGGAAATGCGTTAACATGGTTCATGAGCCTTGGAGGAGAGAATATCTCAACATGGGTACAGATGAGGCATATTTTCCTGAACAAGTACCAAGACTACTGTCGAACAAGGGAACGAAGGGAGGAACTATTCAAGATGTCTCAGAAAGAGGATGAGACCCTTAAAGATTTTGTAGAGCGACTCCAGTACAATCTACAAAGGCCTGGACATCCAGATGTGAGTAAGGACATTCTGAAAACTATTTTGCTAAAAGGGGTTAGAGATGATTTTTTAGACATGTTGAATATGCTTGGCAAGGGAGATATATCTAAGGAATCCTATGAAGACATTGTAAATATTTGCAAGAGATGTTCTCGAGGAACTACAAGGAATAAGTCAGTTACCAAGGATACCACTTTTTCAAGGGTACAGAAATCAGCCAATGGAGGGGCAACAAGAGCAGAAATAGGTAATCTATTAGAAGATTTCAAAACAAAAATGATTAACTCTTTTGCTTCACAAATTGATACTCTGCAGATTAAACAAAAACAAGCAGAAGCAAAAAATGCATTATCCATTTTCTGTCCAAAGTGCAGAGACAAACATCTGAAAAGGGAATGTCCACTGAACAGTGTTCAGGTATGTCTTATTTGTGAATTGGATCATCCTACTGACAAATGTCCCTCTTTACCAGGTGTAAAAGCATCAATGAAGGTGACTAATGAAGAAGCGGAGGTTGCCTATATAATTACCCAAAGAAGACAATTGCAGCCAAGAGGCCAAGGTATGAACTCTCAATTCTCTCCTACGGCACTTAATTATTAGAACAATCAGCTACCTTATGGCCATATGAATTCTCCCCCTCAAAATCCAATTCTCCCTCCTTATCAAGATTCCAATGCATGGTTACCTATGCCCCAACAACAGAGTCACCATGGGAAATGGAACCCATATTGGAGAGGCCCTCAACAATAGCTTAGCTATCAAAACCATCAACCGAACCTCTATCAACAACAGTTCCAACCCTAGTATCAGTAGCAACAACTGCAGTTACCTCCCAATGCCCCATAGAACAATCCTCCCTTATGACCTCAGATGCTTGTGTAACCTAACCCAAACCCAAATAATAAGGTTGTTCAGAATATTGATATATATAATGTGCCATCTCTATCTATTACTCCTATGCCTTGTGATGAGATAAAATTAAGATTAGGGAGAATAGTTGAGCCCATAATTGAAGATGCTCCATCTTCAGAATCAGAAAAGGAATGGGGAAAAACCATCTACCGATACAGAATAAATTGACCAACCTATCAAAGAATCAGCAGACCCCCCATTCCCTGAAAGACTGGAAATTATCAAAAAAGTGGAATTACCATCCTTCAATCTCTTAGGAGAATTGCAAAACCTGCATGTTAACATTCCACTATTGCAAGTGATTAGAGATGTCCCTATTTATGCCAAGACTGTGAGAGATCTCTGTATCAGAAAACCTGGAAGGAAACCTAGGGACCCCCTCACAAAGCATGTAGTGGGAGACTTGTCTAAACTGATGTTAGGAAAAACCCCACCCATTAAATATGGTGACCCAGGAAACCCTACAGTCATTGTCAAAATTGGCCAAACACATATTCCCCATGTGTTAGTTGACTTAGGGGCAGCAATTAATATTATGCCAATAGAAACTACACAATTGTCGCAACTCAAAACGCAAGTCTGACCTACTCCTGTTGTTTTAGAATTAGTTGATCATTCCACCATCATACCAGAAGGAGTAATCGATGATTTAGTCATTTCAGTTGATTCATGGGAGTATCCTGCAGATTTTTTCATTTTGCAACCCAAAACCCATCTGGGGGGACACCCTCTAATCCTAGTAATACCATGGTTATCTATAGCTCATGCCTTCATTGGTTGTAGATCTGGTTCCATGACCATCTATGATGGTTATGACACGAAAAAAATTACCCTATATCCTCATGCTACACCCAATATGGAACCCGAAAATTCTTTATGGATGGACATTGAGGATGAAAGTTCTCTGCCTGTGTTAACCATAGGAAAAGCCCTGAGTTTCAAAGGTGAGACAGAGGATGAGTTAATCAACTATTTTATCTATGACCCCTTTGTTGTTACACAGAACACGCACCACCAATTGACTGGAATATTCGACCCTATTACCCAAGAAGAGATGAGCCCATAAATGTTCACTGAAACTGTTGTAAATCAAATCGATTCAGCTGTAACAGAAATAGCCAAATTATTTCCCAAAGTCATTTCTAAGAGCATCATTGTAGAAATAGAACCTGGAAAAACCCTAGACATCAATCTCGATTTATCTATTGTTGAAACTCGTCGATTGATGAAATTACTAATTGAACATAAGGAGGCATTTGCTTGGGATTACATGGATATGAAAGGAATTTATTCTGAATTATGCACCCACCATATATACATCAAGGAAGAATGTCAACCCATTTTCCAACCCCAAAGGAGGATTAACCCTAATCTTAAAGAAATAGTTAAAGAGGAACTCCAGAAACTTTTCAATGTTGGATTCATCTATCCTATATCAGACAGCGAGTGGGTTTCACCGTTGGTTATTGTACCTAAAAATAATGGTAAGTGGAGAGTTTGTGTGGAATATAGAGCCCTGAATAAGGCCACGCAGAAGGATCATTTCCCTCTGCCATTTATTGATCAGGTTCTAGACAACCTAGCTGGGAAAAAGTTTTCTCTTTCCTAGATGGATTCAGTGGCTATAACCATATAAAAATTTCTCCATAGGACCAATATAAGACCACCTTTACCAGCCCTTGGGGTACATTTTCCTACAAGGTTCTCCCATTTGGCTTGTGTAATGTGCCAGCCACTTTCCAGAGAGTTGTAATTGGTATTTTTTTTGATATGGTGAATGACTGCATGGAGATATTCATGGATGATTTTACACCTTATGGTATTGATTTTGATCAAGCTTTGACTAATCTAGAAAAAGTGCTCAAAATATGTATACAGTCTCATCTTTCCTTAAGCACAGAAAAATTCCATATGATGATGAGTGAAGGTGTGGTGCTGGGACACTTCATTTCTTATGTAGGAATTCAAGTAGACCCAGCCAAAATCCAGGTAATTTTGGACATTCCAACTCCAACAACTCAGAAAGAGGTAAGAATTTTTTCAGGGCATGTTGGATATTACAGGAAATTCATTAAAAAAAAATCCAAACTTGCATCTCCCTTGTTTTTCCTATTAACAAAAGATGTTGACTTTCATTGGACTGACAATTGTGAATTGTCTTTTACAGATCTGAAACAGAAATTATCCACAGCTCCCATTTTGAGAGGGCCCAATTGGGCCTTTCCTTTTCACATTTATTCAGATGCCTCATACACTACAATTGGTGTAGTACTAGGGAAACAAGAAGACAAAGAAACTTATGTTATCTACTATATCAGCAAGAACATGGCTCCTGCTGAGTTAAATTATACAGTTACTGAAAGAGAATTCTTGGTAGTAGTTTATGCAATCAATAAATTCAAGCATTATGTCACTGGTTATCCTACCTTTATTCATACTGATCATACAACAATTAAATATATGATGAATAAACCTATTACTAATTCCAGAGTAACAAGGTGGTTGTTATTACTTCAATAATTTGACATCACTATAGTAGATAGACTAGGGAAAGAAAATGTGGTTGTTGATTTTCTCTCAAGATTGCATATAAATGATGATAATTCACCATTAGATGATTCATTTCCAGATGAACATTTGTTTGTCGTATCTTCTCACTCACCTTGGTATGCTGACATTGTTAATTAATTAGTTGCAGGGAAGGTACTTCCACATCTATCCCCAAGAGAAAGAAGGAAAATCATTTAGAAGAGTGCTCGATATAGTTGGATAGAGGGATACCTTTTCTATACGGGCCTGGATCAAGAAATCAGACGATGTGTGAGCGATGATGAAGTTTATGAGATGCTCAAAGCTTGCCATGATGGCCCTTATGGGGGGAATTTTGCTGATAAAAGGACTAGACATAAAATTTTAAGGATGGGCTATTTTTGGCCCACCATATTTCAAGATGCCAAGAGGCATGTCCAGGCCTGTGACAGTTGCCAATGAATGGGTTAGCCAAATCATAGGGATGAGATGCCTCTCTAGCCTCAAGTAGTGTTAGATCCTTTTGAGAGATGGGCCATGGACTTTGTAGGGCCCATTAACCCACCTTCTAATCAGAAAGTTTATAAATTGGTCTGTACAGATTACATGACTAAGTGGGTGGAGGCAAAAGCACTCATCAGGGACTCAGAAGAAGATGTCTTAGCATTCTTGTTTGAAGATATCTTTGTTAGGTTTGGAATTCCCAGAGAATTAATAACTCATGGAGGACCCCCTTTCACATCACATAAGTTTGAATCCCTACTCAGTTAATATCATGTTTTACATAGAACAACTTCTCCATACCATCCACAAGGTAATGGCCACGTATAAAGAAACAAAAAATTCATAGAAGTTATTCTTACTAAGACAGTGAGAGAACATTGTAGGGATTGGTCTAACAAATTGCTTGAAGCTCTATGGGCTTATCGAACTACTTGGAGGAACACAACTGGTTTTTCTCCTTATGAGCTTGTATATGGAAAAATCCATGTTTTTCCCAATGAATTTGAAATCAAAACTTCAAGAACTGCATCAGCAGTCAACCTCGACTTGACTATGGCACAAAAGTCTAGACTGCATCAAATCAATGAGCTTGATGAAAAGAGTTTGGACACTATTCATCAAACCACGATGATTCAATAGCAAAGAACAAAATGGCATGACTGAGTCATCAAGAAGAAATTATTCCAAAAAGGGGATTGGGCTATATTGTATGATTCACGCTTTAAATAATTTTAGGGTAAGTTGCATACATGATGGCTTGGACCTTACGCGGTAGACACTATTTTTCCCAATGGGACAATCAGGTTAATTACTATTGACGAATCCAATACACAGTTATATGCAAATGGTCATCTCTTGTGCCTATATCAGTGTCCACTTTCCAAGAAAGAATTTAAATCAAGATGTATCGCTGATAGACATTACCAATTCTTAAAGGGAACAGAGCCTGCTCCTTCCCCTTATGAACTCTAGGACATTTGGTTTTCAAATAAAATTTTGTATATAAATAAGTTGTGCAAATTTGAAATTTTCTGATTTTTTCTTCACGCATTTCATTTCTCTATTTTTCTTTTTCTTTTTTTCTAATAAATTTAGCCTAGAAAGGTATCAGGCAGTTTCTCATTTGCAGATAAACTGAAGAACAACAAGGTAGATTACAGTGAAAGACTCCAAAGGATTAGTTTTTGGAAGTTGAAAAACTTCCTAAAAACTAAGTATTTATGTGTTCGAGACGATTTCCATGATGTTACACCCTTTGGCCGATTTACATGTTGTTACACCCTTTTACGACAAATTGGCCAATTTACATACTGCTACACCTAGTGCCACAATTCCGGCCAAAATATATGTTGATACACCTACTGCTATGTTTCCTTTTGGCTAGTTTCTATGCTGCTTCACCACCTTCTTAGCGTTTCTGCCATTTCTACATACGGCAACATTGTTGTTTTGTCAAGATTTCCGCCATTTTTGAAAAATTACTTTATGCTCTCTCTATCCCACAAGAACTGCTTCATCATTACTTAAATTCCACATCCACAACTTTTCAACTGTTCAACCATAGAAAGGATTGCACTTATGATCCACTTGTCATATCGTCATTTCTCACGTTCAGGAGTCATCTCTCATTATTACAGCCACTCTGCATAGATCAAATGCCAGTTGGATAGTGCAGTTACTCCAACAGCAAAGTTCGGGTGGTAAGTTATGAGGTACGCTGCTAATATTACGTGTCTAATTGATATGGATATGAAAGCATGCTTTGATGGCTATCTAACTGATTATCCTAATCCATCAAACCACGATCCAATAATATTAGTTGAGGGGAAACTAAAATCCATGTCGACCTAACCGAAAAATTCCTTTTTTTTATATTTCACCTCTGCCACCTTCTATAACCCCGCTTATTTTTGTTGTGACATTGAGTTCTTCATGAAAATCCATGATCAACTTGCTCTGTCTTTGGTTTAGGTGTTGATTTCTCCTCCTAATTTACTGTCTAATAAAAACACAACGTCATGGGAGGAACGCCCGTAAGATATGAGCCAGAAAATCTCAATACATTGTTGTTGCACCCGGATGTTTATCAAATATTTCTGCAGGTTGGCTGGATTCCCTATTTTAAGAAGTTGCAGGGGTTTAATGAAGCAGAAGTCTTAGAGTTCAGTCAGAATATCATATACAACTATTCAATGGTGCACAGAGTGCGAATTCCAATGAAAGAAGAGAGCATGGCGGCTATGACAGGATTGTTGACCACAGGAGTCAAATGGTTTAACAGGAAAGCACATCTTCCTGATGCACAGAAGGGTTTTCTCATGGGAAATGAGTGAGTACAGACCAAAGACCGAGGTGCAGATGTTAGTTGCTTACCAGATCCATTGGGGAAGGTATCAGAATTCATAAAAAGGTACATTACATGTGAAGGGAGATATCAAGTTGTTTGTTTTTCTGATTTTGTTCTACTGTCACATTTGCGACATCAGAAGTTAATCAACATCCCTTACTACCTACTTCAATCCCTGCATAATATGGCTCAATTTTTTAAGAAATCCAAGCACCCCATGAATTGCCTTTCAAATCATAGACTAATAAGATTGTTGTTTCATAATGGAATGGCAATTCCTAATGACCCATTACCTGAGATAATTCTTGTGCTTGCTATTAAATCTGACCCATAATAGTCAAACCATATTCCCTCGATTGCACCAGCAGTTAACACCCCAACTGTAACTGCCCACAAATCAACTCCGAACACCAAATGCAAAATCTGAAGCACATCTCACACCGCTCAGAAATGCCTTGATAGTCTTGAACTAGAATAGTTAAACCCTCTACCCTCAGTGGTGGTTGAGCCAGCAGTCAATAGTGAAATCCATAGACCAAATCATGAGCCTCAACCCTCTTCTACAATAGACATTTTTCAGGAACTCCCTCGGACCCTTAAATATAAGAAAAGGAAATTCCTTCCTTCTGTCTCTACAATACCCAGGACAAGAACTAGGTCAGAGAGATCCACTGTAACAACAGCTCCAGCATCCACTGCAACTGTAAGTACCTTGATTCCTTCTCCTGTGTCACCAACAACAAATCAAAATCCACCTGTTGTTGTAACAGCAGTACCAGTATCTACTGTATCTGCCAATGAATCAATTCAGCCAGCCAAATGTCAATCTAGACGAGAATCTCAGAAGAGAATCGACAGAAGAAACTCTTCTAGTGTTGAAATAGCAGTTCATACCCCTATTATCACTTCTACTAAAACACCTCAGAAAATCAAACCTAAGCCTACAAGAATATCTAAGAGGGGCATCAACAGGGTTGTACCAGATGCTGCCACAGAGTGTCCTGAGTCTTCTCATACTCAAACCCTACCAGAATTTATGGAGGTATGTATTCCAAGTTTCACCTTGTGCAAGGAATTTCAGGCTACCATTTTATCATTATAGGAGGAATGTACACGAGTTACAGCAGAATCATCGGCTCCTCTTGATGATTTTGTGCATCCCTTGATGACTGATGAAGTATAGATTATACCAGACCCTAGCATTCCAGAATTTCTTCCCTGTATAGTTGTTGAAGAATGCCCTCCTTCTCCTTGTCAGATTGTTGAAGAACACCCTTCCTCTCTGAAGCCCACGAAAAAGAAAGACAATGTTTTTGTCTCTACTTTACCTAGGAGGAGAACTCGGTTAGTAAGGTCTACTGCAGCAGCAGTGGGATGGAAGGATATGGAACATGCAATACCTATTCTCCATCCATTACCCTCGAACATTACTACAGAGACTGCTACACAAGAACCAGTCCCCTCAGATGGCATGGTTGTTACACAAGAACCAGCTGCCCAGGAAGAGACTGTTCAGCAAGATAACACCATCCCTAACTTAGTTGTTACACAAGATCCAACCATCTAGCCAAAGACTATTCCACAAGAATTAGCCAGGCCATAATCAATTGTTGCACCGGAACAAGTCCTGGGTGTATCTTCCACACAAGAACCAGTTACACAAACTTGCGAGGATGTGCCACTTTCTCAACTTTTTGCTCAAATTGAGAAGAAGATCCAGGACACAGCAAATTCCAGGATTACTGAACTATTAAAAGAAAATGACCGTCTCAAAGCAGAGTTGGCTTCCTTAAGGGATGAATTATAGGTGGCTTGTCAGAACAATCTAGAGGGGATAGCCTTAGACATATTATCACTTAGAAAAGTTTTTATGGACCAGCATAGAGAGCTCATGTGCTTTGAATGTGGTAATATCTATTTTGAGGCAGGCTATAAAGTAGTAAAAGTACCAGTCACTAGCCAGCCTGAAGAACCAGTCAACCTCTCAGTTAAGACAAAATTTGACCTTACTGCTCCACAAGAACCAGTAAGAAAGAGGAGATATATACGTAATAGAGTAGTTGCTAGTTCACCAGCAACTCAAACACAAGAACCTCTGTTTCACTCTGTTCTTAAAGACAAGGCAAGCAGGACAAATTTTTGAGCTAACAGATATTGGAGGTACACACAGTTTTTCATACAAGTACTTAACGAATTGTCTTAGCAGTTTACATGGGAGGAGTCATCTCCCTACTTCAGATTCAGTGAAAGGTTTGAAAGTTTTTTTGCATGAGGACATGCAATGTCTTCGGTTGGGGGGCATGTTAGGACCCAGAAATGTCCCTTTTTCACTATATCTTTTACCCTTTCAAACTTATCATTCCTATGTTAAATGCCTATTTTAATACTGCCAAGACCCTTTTTCCTAAGGTATGATTCATTAATATTTCTTTGATATTCTTATTTATTTAACACATTTGATTGGTAGTATTTCTCATATTTTACCCATAAATGTGCAACTAATAATCAAAATGTGTAGAATAGCCAAGACTTAAAGAAAGATCGTTGTTGTTACACCAATTGTTATAGTTGTGTGCTAGTATTGCATGTTATTACACAACTAAAGCAACTGCGCACCTTTCCTGGACGTTGTCACACTTGCTAAAACAGATGCCCACTTATCCTGGAAGTTGTTCCATTGACTGGAACATATGCGCACCAATCCTAAAAGTTGTTACACTCGCTGCAACAGATGGCCACCGATCCCAAAAGCCAAATCCTGAGGAATGATCCTCTAATGTTACACGTTTTGGCTCATGTTGATTCTTCCTCCAGATTTGATGAATATGACAGATCTCTTGTATCTTATGAACAGCTTGAGAATCTGGGGTTCTCAAGGTTGTTTTGAGTCCATTTTGAACTAAATGACTATGCCTTTAAATAGCAGAGCTTTTGTAATCAGTAACAACGGAGATTAGCTGTGGAATTGTTAAGTAAAGTGAAGCAACTTGTAATTGAACAATTTTGGCGATTTTAATAAAGAAGTAACCTTGAGTTTCTCCAACCTACTGTGATCTCTTTGAGTGGATTCAGTGAGAAGGAAAGGGCCCACCTTCCTCACAGACTCCCCTTTGTTTTGTTGTTTAGATTAATTGTTTTGATTTGGATAATTGATCTGTTTAGCATTTTTAGAATATATATGTTGTTACAGTCAGTTATGTCATGTTTAATGCGCATCTGTGTGTCTCATGAGAATTAGAGTAAAATTGTTTGATACAGTTGGAGAATTTCTTTCCTTTCCTACCTTAGATTTAATCTTTGAAAACAAAAGTGTGAATTCCTTTTCTGCAATTAAGTAGGTCTCCTTTCAGCAAGTAGCATAGAGTTTCTTTCTGCAAGAGTAAAATAGAAAGTTAGAATAAATAATCAAGGATTCTTATGCACCCATCAGTTCAGGATTTCATTTATGCAAATGTTATTTCGATTCTGTAGAAGCTTCGGCTGTGTCAGAAACTTGTGTTAAAGTTCAACCTTTCAATTAGGATTCTTACTGCAATTTGAATAAATGTTGCTTCCATAATCTAGCATAGACTGTGCACAATTATCTTGCAATAATAAAACTTCCCTGGGTTTGACAATTTATATTGGACACCTTAATTATCTATTTATTTAGACAATTAAAGTGCCCAATAATGATGATTATAGTTGTAAATACTTTGCATTAACATGCTTACTAATCTTCTTGTTTTGATTTTTGGAGGGAGACGGGATGACCTTTTTTTCTTCTTGTTACATGTAGCTAGACTATTCAAGATGGTTTGGAATGTTATTGTACACTTGATGAAACACTATTAGAATTTTTTTATTTTCTCTCAAAGTATTGGTGTCGGCTCTGGTTTTCATCAATCTTTTCCCCGCCAAGATTGTTAGGTTTTTCATGATGGGGGGTGTATTATTTTCGACTTAAGGATAATTCCATGGAGGTTTTTAGCCAAATTCCTTTCCCAAGTGCCTCGATGAGTTTTTCACTTGAGTATTTTATTGTTTTTTTCTTTTTTTTTCCCTTTTTTTCCTTTTTCTAAGATATTGTTTTCCATAGGGTGGGTTGAGAGTATTTCTACTCCCATCTGCATCCAGTTGTTGTGTTCTAATTGTGGTTGTGAATTATTCTTTGAACAAAGGTTTATTGTAGATATTGAGCCTGAAACCATTCAAAAGGAGGAGATTATTTCCTCATCTATTGGTATGATATTCACTAAGCCATTATCATAATATGTTTCAATCATGTAAGGGCTCAATCATATGGTTATTAATTTCCCCTTGAAATCCTTAAATATTAATTCATAGAGGAGTGCCAAATCCCCTTCTTTGAAATTTCTAGGCTTGATCATCTTGTCATGCCATATTTTTCTTTGCAGTTGCACTACCTCTATGTGGAACAAGATTTGTTGTCTGCACTCATCTAAGTCATTCAACTGCTCCAATATTTATTCTTGGTCTGATGAGAGGTCTCGGTTCATGCCGGAAGTTGTCCTAAGTGTGGAAATTTTAAAATAAATAGGGAACATAGATTTATTGCCATAAAGTAGATAAGGGGGTGAATGTTGTGTTGGTCTTTCAAGTAGTGTTATATTCCCATACAACTTCAATTAGCCTACTTTCCCAATCCTTTTTAGGCATTATAAATGTCTTTGTGAGGATGTTCTCTAGTTCTCTATCTTACTTCTACTTTCCCATTTGCTTGAGGGTGGTATGGAGTAGATTTCTTGTGGTGTATATTTTTCATCTACATGATATGTTCAAGGATATTTGAGGTGAATTGTGGTCCTTGATCCATGACTATTTCTCTTGGGACCCTTGTAACATCCTATTGTTTATCCTTGGAATGTAATGTAATGTATATATGTGAATTAGTTTGTGAGTTGAACAATATGGTTGAGGGCCAAGGAATGTAAATGTTGTACATCGATATCTATGAGACAAGGGGGACTAAAACAATGGGGGGCTATGAATCCACAAGAGATGAATGAAAGGGGGCTAGAAGGCCTAAAAAGGGGTTTAATGCCAAATATAATATTATATTCCTAAAACAAGAATCACATGACTATGTTAGCCTAAGTTTGGAAAAAGGTTCTAGAGTGGTTCTTTGACTGCCAAGTGGAAATTTCAAAGCATGCATAATTAAACCTTCTATTTGGAGGACTCTAGGGATTATTTTTTCCATAAGTCTACCATCATTCTAGCATGGTACAAATTGTACAAGTAATGGATCTAAGCTTGTGAAGGGGAATGAATTGCATTTCTATTGTTAAAATTGATACCGAGAATCCATGTAGATCCCATCATTGAGATGTTCCTGGAAAATCTATGGTGGATCTTGGTAAGGGGTGTGGTAGCTTGAGTGATTTCATTACAGAGAAGGGGATCCACCCTTTGGGTTGTGTATATTGAAAGGGGAAAGAGAGATGGTGATTGGGATGGTTCCATGGGTGATTAGGCTGAGGAAATTATTGGGAACTAGGTTGAGGGAGTACTTGTCCATCCTTATGGACTAATATCCCTTGCACGGAGGTGGCATGTTATAAAAAGACCTGGTGCAACAGGGCCTATGATTGGGAGGAATGTCCCATGTCAATATCCAATTGGTCTTTTCATTAAATATAAGTGTTCTTTAATATATGTGCTCGTATGTAGTTTATTATGTATCTTTACATGCTTAAATTATAGATACAAATCGATGCACATTTATATTTATGTATATTTATATCAGTTATACATTGGATTGTATGTTATTACAAATTCATATTTGTATCATATCAAGGGAATATTATATTTTGGTATCAGAGTACAGTTAATGGGAAAATCATGAAATTCGGAAGTACCTCATACTCTTAATAGTGAATAGAGGGTATTGGGTACACTACAACCCCAAACTTTGAGAATATGTTTTCATGTAAGAATTGGGATACCTTTCATTATGTTGCAACCTTCATTGCCTTTACTTCATCCCACTTTGTTAAGTAATCAGTGTACACCAATATGTGCTTCTTTTGGTTTGAAGGAGGGTCAATGGGCCCCATTTTCCAAAATGATCCAATGAAAAGTGAGGCTGCAAAGGCATCTAATCTCTTTTGGTAGGTTTTCCCATTATTTGACATTCATAACAATGAGAGAGATATTACTAAGCATATCTATGGAGGGTAGGCCAATAGTAGCTGGCTTGCAAGATTTTGTAAGTTGTTCTCTTCGTTACATAGTGACCTCCAGAAGGCTCATAATGACATGCATGGAGGATCGCATGTACTTAATCTTGTCTCACACTTCTTATCAATATCTAATCAGACCCAATTTTGAACAAGTATCCATTGATCTAGGTGTAGATGGCCCTTTTCCTGATGATTTTGCATCTTTCCTTGTAGGAGAAATATTCAGAAAACTTACCCGTAGCCAAATAGTTGGCTATGTTAGAAAACCAGGGAGTTTCAACTGATATTGCAAAGAGATTTTCATTTGGAAGGTTGTATTCTACCATCTCATTATTTGTAGTACTGGTTAGTCTTGATAGAAAATATGCAACAACATTTTATTTGCTAGTCCTGTCAAGTACGATGAGATCAAATTCTTGTAGCAACAAAAGCCATCTAATAATCCTACCATAAATGTTGGTTTTGTTCATCAAATACCTAATGGTAGCTTGATTTGTATGCACAAAGGATAGATACCCAGTGACATAGTGCCTAAACTTATTAATGGCATAAACTAATGCAAGGAACTCTTTCTTAGTGACTATGTAATTTAGCTTTGAACCAAACAAATTATTGATGATAAAATAAATTTTAAATGGGATTTTATCTTCTTGCTGGCCCAAAAATACCCCTATTTCCTTGTCAGATGCATCATTATAAAAATGGAAAGGGATGTCCTACTTGGGGCCTTGAAAAATAGGGGTGTTATGAGTTTTCCTTTAATGGATTCAAATGATTTTTGGCATGTTGTTGTCCAATAGAATTTATTTTCCTTGAACAACAAAGTGATCAAAGGGAGGATGGCTTGTTAAATTATTGTATGAACCTCTTGCAGTATCCTTCAATTCCAAGGAAGATCCTTACATATTTTTTCTTTTGAGGTGTAGGAAGGTATAAAATAATGTTCACTTTGCTTTAGTCTACTTCAATCCACCTGGAGGAAATATGGTGACCTAAGACTGTATATTTTAACCTTGTACAATATCTACTACAAACAGATATTCAATAAAAGAACAGAAAAGATACAATGAAAAATACAAACATTACACAGATATTTTTCCCCTGGAAACCCAAGCCGGGAAAACCAACATATTCTATATTCATTCATATGTGATACATTCTTTACAATACAATATACATATAGGATCTAGAGGCATCCAAAACCCTAACCCAATGACATGGATTACTCCACAACCCTAATTCCTTAACCGAAAATAGAAAACCATCGGCAGAAACCATGTGACGAAAAACCACCTAAATATGTGACACGTTTCTCGAGGCACATGATACATTTTCTGAGGTAGAAAAAATTTTCTCG